>JASANC010003889.1:0-10000 GCA_030248135.1 Theristus sp. LFF4_11
GGTTCCATTTACAGCAACTACGTTCTCGGCATCTCGGATGGCATCGAGGATTTGGGCTTACCAAAATGGGACCTGGTGCTGTGCCTGCTGCTGGCGTGGATATTGATTTTCTTCTGTTTGATTCGCGGTGTGAAATCGTCGGGAAAGGTGAGTGAGTGCGTTTGTATTGGAATACTGCAGAGCATTCGACCGATTTCTTTGGGACACCACCACATCGTGTCTCTGAATCAACGCAGAAACTCGAAAATGCTGTGTATGATTCTCTGTTAAACCAACGGATGAAGAAAACGATACTTGTATTCTGTTAAGAAACCCAAGAAAAAACGTTGACATTATGATAATTCTCAAGCAATTACATATCACAAAGCTCTCACGACACTCCAAGCAAATCCTGGGTGCGGAAAGTCCGCTGATTCCGGGTGACAATTTTTCATCCAATTTTTTTATCGGATTGTCTGAATTCAGTCTCTGTCCTTGCGCTCTCATTCGTTACACTGCCAGCCATCAAGTGATGCTCACTGAAGCATTACACTCGCAGGTTGTCTACTTCACGGCCACTTTTCCGTACGTGCTGCTGTTGATCTTGTTCTTCTGCGGCATCACGCTGGACGGCGCCGGCGACGGCATCTACTATTATTTGGTGCCCGACTTCAAACACCTGAAAGACTCGAAAGTCTGGGCGACCGCCGCAATTCAGATTTTTTTCTCGCTTTCGCTCGGCGGCGGCGGTTTGACGACGCTCGCCAGTTACAATGCGTTCAATAATAATCTGTTGCGGTTGGTTTCGTCATTGATACCTAAATATGATTTTGTAAAAAAACACTAAGTAATAAGGAGGAAAACTGCATAGATTCATGCGGTTTCTTGCGGAATCGCGCCAGGATCGGATGGATAAATGTGGAAAATTAAACAGAAAACGAGAAGAAAAAACTCATTCACTGAATGCCACGAGACAGGATTTCTGCGAAACGAGAGACTGGCCGAACTAAATCCAACGAGACGATGAGACAAATTCCCATATCAGGCAGGTCTCGTGGCAAAAATGTTACCAAACAAAGTGCAACCTTGCTGCAGAGACACGCTGATCGTCGTGCTCGGCAACTGCGGCACGAGTCTGTTCGCCGGCTTCGTCATATTTCCGATCATCGGTTTCGCCGCGAAGCAGACGGGCTCGACGGTGCGCAAGATCGCCGCCTCCGGCCCGACGCTCGCCTTCGTCGCGTATCCGGACGCGCTCGCACGCATTCAGCCGACCTGGCTCTGGTCGATCTTGTTCTTCTTCATGTTGATACTGCTGGGCATCGACTCGCAGGTTGGTTGGTGTCTCTGTGAAAGAAAAACGCTGATCTGCATCTTGCGCAACTTCGTGCACGCTCTCGAAGTCGCTGATACATTTTTTGTTCATTTCAGCTAGTTTTTTTATCGAGTCCCGCGCCGCGTACATATATACCGTCTCCTTATATAATTTTGAAAATCAAAAATTTCTGAAAAAGTTTCACACCATATTTTCGCAAATATTGCGTGCTAAACATTTTAAATTTCTACAATTTTTAACGGTTTACCAGCTTATAATTCTAAAACTAGCTCTGGCACAAGTAAGTAAAAACAGTAGAAAGTTGCATTGTTTTGAGAAACACGCTATCCGGCAGCTTTTCACCTTTTTCAGCTCGTCATCGTTGAAGTCGTCATCACCGCAATCACCGATCAGTGGCAGTCGCTTCGTGAGCCGAAGAAGAAAGCGATCGTCGTGGGCGGCTGCTGTGCGGCCAGCTTCCTAGTCGGCATCATTCTTTGTTGTCCGGTCTGTTCACTTGTTAGCTGTGAGGGTTTCACAAGAAGGTCACGGTAAAAAAAATATTGCTGTCTGAAAACAGCTACACATGTTCTGAGGTCCGTTCGATTCAGCCTTTTTAAAATAGTATTACAGTCGAACTAACCTAACCCCGCCTCCACAGCAATGCCAGCACAGTAGAACTTGCATCTCGTGTGACCACCAACTAATCAGCTGAACTCCCTATGATTTAGAGGTCGATCGTAGTGTCTGTCACCAATGCTGCGGTATGTGAAATGGGGGAAATGCAACCTGCGAAAACGACTTGCCAACGCATCCTTTATATGGCCAGACACACTGAACGGGTTGATTTGTTACCGTCAAATAATCTCAAAGAATTTTAACTTAAAAAACCGTTTTCCGGCCATATTCACCGTTTTTTTTAATTAAATCAGGGCGGCCCATACGTGCTCAACTTGCTCGACACGTTCGCCGGCGGCTGGACGTTGGTGATCGCGTGCCTGGCGGAGGTGTGCATGGTCGCGTGGGTCTACGGCTATCGTCGCTTCCTCGGCGACATCGAACTGATGATGGGCAAGCCGCCGAATGCGTTTTGGAGAGCGCTCGGCTACCCGGTGAATCCGTACTGGTGGATCTGCTGGCTGGTGATCACGCCGCTGCTGCTGTTTGTGAGTGCTCTTGTGTTTTCACGATATTGCATTTGGTGTGTTTTTGTTTGTTTTTGCGACGCGATGAAGCTTGTTTGAGAATTAAAGAAAAAAACGAAGCTTTTGGTGCTAGTTTTTGTGAAAAGATTCTTTTGGTGATGATAAACTATCATACAAGTGGCTTGGTAAATGTAAAAAAAGCATCTAAATGCCACGTGGAATGCTGCGCATGTGTGTGAAAATAGGAAAACTACCGATTTTGTCAACCAATCTTTCATTGTTATTCTTTCAAAAAACAAATTTAGTACCAAAACAAAAATACCAAGCAGAATTTTGTAATTTAGCAAGCAAAGGGCACAATGAAGAAAAAAGAGACCATCAGCACAAACATTCAGATCAACAGAAACAAACCTTTCTTCAGTTCGTGCTGATCTTCTCGTTCGTCGACTACAGCGGTCTTACGTACGGCGAGTACGTGTACCCGTGGTGGGGCGAGATGCTGGGCTGGCTGGTGGCACTGTCATCGGTGCTGTTCATACCGGGTGTTGCGTTGTTCTACTACATTCGCGCTCAAATACCGCACTGTGGCAATGTGAGCAACGTTGTCGTTTTGTCTTTTTGCAAAATGTTCTTTTGGCGTTTAATAGGATTGACTTTTCAGTGTTTCCTCTTTTTCGCTGTTTTTGCGGATTCTTGCTAAACTTGCTGCGTTGTTTTTTTCAGATCTACAAATGGCTGGTGGTGCCGACACCTGAATGGAAGCCGGCAATTGAAACAGGTGGGCACACGGTAGCAGCAACGCATAAAAGCAGTATAGTTGAGTGACGGTTTCCAGAATGTCAGCCAATCAAATTCGTCCCCTCATCCTCACAAAACAAAACAAATTCAAGAAGTCCCCCACGACATTCAAACAGGTATGGCAGCAAACCGTCTCGGATTCAATGGAAAGTACCGTAGCCTTCATTTGGACATGATTACAAAAAGTGTTACTCCAGATGACGAAAGTTGCTTTCTTCAGCCGACGACTCATTCCAAATGGAAGCCGTCGCCGCGCACTGTGGCCAAGCAAACCCAGCGTTCTCAGCGACCACAAACAAATCCATGCCGCCCGATTATCATTCAGCGGGTACGGCGCCATACAACAGTGGCAATTGGACGCCAGAACGGGATAGTCGGTTTTGAGCGCAATTGTAATTGTTGTTTCGCTTTTTTTTTGGAATTTTGATTTTTCTTGTGCTCGTCACAGTTGCAGAGTTTAGCGTTTTGTTTTTGAGTTCGCTGACTTTTAACTGGTTGTTTCAAACGTGATGAGTTCACTGATGTGTTTGACAACAATGCGTTCTGATTGTTAGTTATTCGTGTCACACAAGTTTTATTGTTCGGCTTCCGTGTTTGCACAATTTCTTTTGTCAAGTAGAACTTGACGTTTCTTCTTATTCGTTTGTTTGAGGACAGAAGTTTTATGAACTGTCCTTTTTAATTTCTTTTTCAATTTACAATGTACTTTATTCCAATCTTTTAGTTGTTGATATTGCATAATTTCCTCCATTGTTGATCTGTGCTATTTTGAAAAACCATCATCAATCTGTTTGTTGCATATTTTGTGAAAATTCTGTATCTTCTTCTCTGTTGAACAATCCACATGTCACTGAAAAACTAATTACCACTGCTCACATTGGTGACTCCTGCATATACCTATATTTCAACCTTTAAAAAACGACCAAGCCGTAACAAAACGTTATGCCTTTTACTTTCGGATTCTTTTGTTAACATTGGCGTTTGTTAGTTTTTGTGGACAAAAAGTAAATTCTTGGCCGGAATCAGACGCGCTGAATTGTTTGAGATTTTATTTTAGCTAAAATCAAATTTGTTCACTGTACATTGACAAAACCTATTCCGCTCTCTTGACTGGTTCTCCTTAACAATCACTCAGTGTTTAAATTTTTTTTGCACAGAAATAAAACAATTGCTTGATTAATTTTTCAGCCATACATAGCGACTGTGAAAATTCCGCAAGATAATATTTTGTGTTTGTAAAGCAATGGTTCTGGAGAAACGATCTTTTGTCAGACAGTGGAGAAGACATTTTGCTTTAGGTTCAAGGAGTTTTAGCGTTTCATAATCTTTTTACTTTTAGGTATGATCTTGCGAGACTCAGTGCGGCCATAGATAGGTAAACAGTTTCATGCACGACGCGGGAATTCAAAATTGGCAAAGTGACCGGAGTCCCCCGAAATGGGCAAAGTCACTTAGACATTTTTGAATATTGTCACATAAAGATTGAAACTAGTTTCCTTTCTACGTCTGCACATGCAGTGGAGTCGCAGAACCCTTTTGACGTTTATGAAAGGATAAAAAGTGAAAAGGAAATAGACGTGAAAATCGCAACAGTTTTTGTTTTCCCATGACAATGCCGTGATTCAAACAAGTGCCCCCAAGTGCCCGATTGGTCAAATGTTTGAAATTCAAACTTGTCGAGTGATTGTCATGTAAATCATATCACCTTCGTCTGACAGGTTTTAAAATGTCCTACTTATGTTTATGTCCGCGCTTCTTTCTGTTCAGGTGCATTCAGTTCAACTGTCATCATTCGTAAAACACGCAAAAAACGGTGATTATTTGAATACTCTGTTTTTATGTTATGTGTACCATACTTCGTTGCAATCATAAAAATTCGTTTGTATTTTTGATAAAAAAGATAAAGACTATGTAGTTGTCGCAGCACTCCACGTTTTTCGGCGCAATCTGTGAACTAGCATCAGATTCATATTTTTGCCGCAATGAAGTTCTGTGTGGGAAATGCAGTGTGAAATATTATTGAATAGCTAATTGTTTTCAAAAAAACCTTTTGTTTGATTTTTAAACTGAATTAAATCGAATCTATCTGCTCTAATATTATATAATCTTTTAGAGAATTTACAACTTTTTGATATCAACGTGACCGAAATACGTTTACTGCAAAAATGTCACGGCTCTGGGACTTTCAAGTTCACAGTGACTATGGTTGAAGGTGAGGTACGTCACGCATTTTGTCTTGTTCTTCGAACTGGAAAAACGTTAGGAATATGGGTTTTCATTAAAAGTTAGAAAATCGAAAAATTCAAAATCGGATTTGGGTAGAATATATCTTTTGTCGGAAGCGGACTACTTTCAAAAATGCTAAGCCAAAATTCAAAAAATGCATTATTTTTAAATAATTGAAAAATTTTTAAAAAATTGAAATTGTGAACACCATGCAAAATGCTGCATACGGATGCTCGTCAGCCTTGTGTGTTCTGGTATAACACTACCGTACTTGTTGGTTTGGAGGCGGTATCTGAAAACATTTTTTTAGTCATGATCAGAACTGTCTGTTTATGTCAATGGTGGTAGAACAAGACAACTGCCAGAAAATTAAAATTGTTTTGAAATGCTGCAACACAACTTTGTAAAATTGTGTGCGTAACCAGCAAAAACGGTTTGTCGTTCAAAAC
Organism: Theristus sp. LFF4_11; assembly: GCA_030248135.1. Taxonomy (NCBI): domain Eukaryota; kingdom Metazoa; phylum Nematoda; class Chromadorea; order Monhysterida; family Xyalidae; genus Theristus; species Theristus sp. LFF4_11. The sequence continues at coordinate 5,913 of JASANC010003889.1, forward strand.
ACCAACGTAAAATCACGTCTGTAACCGTGTATCATACATTTTGAAGTTTTATACAGGTTTATCGACTAAAATTATGATGAAATAAGATAAATCAAATAGATTAGTTTGGATTCTGTATGTTTCACACGAAAACCCAACATTGAACGTTGTTCAGCACAACAACTAGAACGGAGGCAAAAATGCGCTTTGACGAAACAATTCGAGAGCAATGGGGTAGCCGATTGGAATTTGTGCTGTCCTGTCTTGGCTACGCAGTCGGCCTCGGCAATGTCTGGCGATTTCCGTATTTATGTGGCCGCAGCGGTGGAGGTTTGTGCAGCTTTTTGTTGTTGCTTTTTTTTGCTGAGTACCCAAGGTTTCTTATCAGAAGGTGAGAGAAGGTTATCAAGGTGTACTTCTTGCAGCACCACAAGTCCAAGAGCAAAACCAAGCGAGTCTGCTATATTTTTTTTACAAGCCGCTTTTGCAAACCGGTTACTTGGTTAATTTCTGTGATTTCTTCAGCCGCCTTTCTAATTCCATACGTCATTATGATGATATTCGTCGGTTTACCAATGTTCTACCTCGAACTGTCCATTGGGCAGTACGCTGCGCTGACGCCCCACTTGGTCTTTCGTCAGATGTGCCCAATTTTCACCGGTACGTATTGGCATTATTGTTTTTTTTGTGTTTTTTTGCAATTCTAACGTGGTGGCATCAGTTGTGTCGATGTTTTCTTTTATCTCTCTCAATTGCAGAAGAACCAATTTCAGGCATCGGTTTCTGCATGCTGGCGATTTCGGTTTACCTGGGCGTCTATTACAACATGGTGATCGCGTGGTCCATTCGCTACTTGATTTCGTCGTTTAACTTTTCCGGCAAAATGCCCTGGCAAGGCTGTACGAACGCTTGGAACAGCGCCCGTGAGTGATTTTTTGTCCTCATACGATACAAGAATTAAAATGAATTCAAGAATACAAGAATCAACATTTTTGTCATCATTATCATCATTTTATTGTCATCATTTTTTTGATAACTGCCACATCAGATGTCTGAATTAATGCAGAAAGAGCTGGAGAGAGCTGATCATTTACTTGATTTTTTAGGCTGCTACGATATTGACGTTGCGGAAAGCTGCTCCAAAGCAACGGAGTGGTATTTTTGTGGCTACTGCTTTCCGTTATCAAGAACTTCAGTGAACTGTTCCGGTCTCCTGTTCAACCGCACGGCAGCAACGCAACAACTGTTGGGCGAAACAAGCGTGAGCCCCTCCGCTGAATACAAGTAAATTCGTTTCCTGACGAGTTGATATCTGATTTCCGAACTTCAGTTTCGATGAAAACACATCTGTTACAGCGGCCACGTGCTGGGTCTTTCTTCTGGCTTGGATGAACTCGGTTTGCCAAAAGGAGATCTGGTGCTTTGTTTGCTTGTTGCGTGGCTGATCGTATTCTTCAGTCTTATTCGAGGCGTAAAATCATCGGGAAAGTTGAGTTTATTTGTGTGGAACGGTTTTAATTATATTTGTTTTGTTATATTTGCGTCCGGCATAAAAGTTTGCATTTTTAAAGTTATTACTCTATTGTTGGTGCTGGTGGCATCTGAAATCAATTTTTCATAACCCTTCAGGTCGTCTACTTCACGGCAACCTTTCCGTACGTCTTGCTAACCATCCTATTCGTTTGTGGAATCACACTGGAAGGAGCATCTGATGGCATTTCCTATTACTTGGTTCCAGAATGGCATTATTTGGCAGATTCGGAAGTGTGGTCAAGTGCTGCAATGCAGATTTTGTTCTCGCTATCTCTCGGCGGCGGCGGACTGACGACTCTTGCGAGCTACAATGACTTCAGTGAAAATTTAATGAGGTTTGTCTTCTTTCATGTTTGAATTCAATTCTTGTCACCGCTCGGTGGCCTGGTGGTAGCGCGTTAGACTCTTGTCTGTGCGATCGGGGGATCGAGCCCAGCCGATCTCGATCCCAACAGAGAAAACTCGATGGGCGCCATACTCGACGGCGTTCTGTACGCTGTTCTGAGTTAGCCGGGCTAAAAACGTCGCCTAAAATCTCGAACAACAACAAACAACAACAGCAACAACATGAAAACTTGACGGCTCTTATGATTTCCTCAAAACTCTTGCGTTTTCATTTGTTTTTTCATTGTTGCCAGCAGCAGCACTCAAAAACATTTTTTGAAGTTTCAAATTCGTGTTCAATTTCGGCTTAAAAAAGTTCAATTCCTCAACCGCAAACTTTTTTTCTGCAGAGACACAATAATTGTCGTGCTGGGCAACTGCGCAACGAGCATATTCGCTGGTTTCGTCATTTTCCCGATTCTCGGTTTCGTTTCTCGCAAAACGAAGGTGCCAGTGGCCACCTTGGCGAAACAGGGCCCAGTTCTAGCGTTCGTCGCCTATCCGGATGCGCTTGCCAAAATTCAACCGTCCTGGCTCTGGTCGATCTTGTTCTTCTTCATGTTGATTTTGTTGGGCATCGACTCGCAGGTTGGTTTCCGTGAAAACTCCAATCTGATTGTTGCGAACTTCCTGCCATCTGAAGTGCGTGATGCAAAAGATTTCATTTTTTTTCATTGCAGCTAGTTTTTATCGAGGTCACAGTGACCGCAATCACCGACCAGTGGCCACGGTTCAGAGAGCCGAAACGGAAGGCGTTTGTGGTGGCCACCGTTTGTATCATCAGTTTCCTCCTGGGCCTGATACTCACTTGTCCGGTACGCGTTTCTTTGTTGCACGAAACAAACGAACGGTGATATTTGGCAATGTTTTTTAGCCAGAGCTAACACAGAAAAGCGTGCAGAACGCCGTCGAGTAGGGCGCCCATCGAGTTTTCTTTGTCATTAAGCGCCTATACACCCCTCGGCGGGGCTCGATCCCCCGAACACACAGACAAGAGTCTTACGCGCTACCACCCCACCCAGGCGCACGACGGTGGGGCTCTTTCAGGATAGATTTTTACTTTGTTTGCAAGCGGTCTTCGTTTTTTTTTAATTTAGCACCCTTCTTGTCCTAGACTAGGAGTTTGAAGTTGGTTTGCTTTATTCACTCGCTGTGTCTTGTGTGCCCAACCAGATTTACCAAATTTACCAATTGAATGTCCCGTGTCTTGCTTGGACACATTGCGTTGTTTGCAAAAATATTCAACAACTCAGTTCACAGGGTGGTCCATACATCCTCAATTTGCTCGACACGTACGCGGGAGGCTGGACGTTGGTAGTGGTCTGTCTGGCCGAAGTTTGCATGGTCGCATGGGTATACGGGTGAGCGAGACATAATTCTCTCGTCCTATTTTTTGATTCCTAATCCTTGGTTAATAAAACAAATTCCTTTTTGCTCTCCAGGTACCGCAATTTCATTCAAGACATCAAAATGATGCTCGGAAGACCGCCGAGCCGTTTCTGGCGGCTTCTCGGCTATCCGATCGGGCCGTTCTGGTGGGTCTGCTGGGTGGCCGTGACGCCGGTGTTGTTAACGGTGGGCGGAGTCGGTTTAGGGACACGGTGAAAGCAAAGGGACACACACGTGGCTTAAACACTGAACGGAAGGGACACAAACTGTACTGAGAAATGGCTTCTCTGCTTAAAGGCGCATTCATGCACTGGCGCCCGTTGAAGCGCACGCGTCACTTTAGCACGTGATGCTGCTAGGCTTTTTTGCTTCATGAATGCGTAGCGACGTGACGCCAGCGCTTCAAGTTCCATGAATGAGGCTCAAGGCGTCTGTGGTTAATGATATAACGTCTTCGACTGGCACACTCTTGGCAAGCCTCCGGCAACCAAAATCAACCAAGATCAAACCATGTTCTCCATTTCAGTCAGACTGGAGTTATCACTTAGACCTCTTTTAGTTCGTGCTGATCTTTCACTTCGTGAACGCCGCCGGTAGTCTGCTTACGTTCACGTACAACGAGTCGTACGTCTATCCGCGATGGGGCGTCCTGTTGGGCTGGCTGGTCACGCTGTCGTGCGTGCTCTGGATTCCGCTGCTGGCTTTTTACTACTACGTGAAAGCGCAGCTGCCGCAGTGCTCTACGGTCGGTTTGTTGCTGGGTTGTGTGTTTCAGCGAGTTGTTTCGGATACTGGCCTTTTGT
>JASANC010003892.1:0-44999 GCA_030248135.1 Theristus sp. LFF4_11
GGGTAGGGGTAGGGGTTGTCGATCCCGATTTCTGGCGAATTGGGGGGTCGACCAAATTCTCCAGGTTAGGGTTGTTAAACAAAAATCAAAATTTTTTAAAAAAAAGTGATTAAAAAAAACAAAAATGCCGATTAAAAAAAAATTCGAAAATTTTTTCTCTAATATGCTCTGAAAACCTCAATTTTGGCACAATTTTTCGAAAGTTCAACAAAAATTTTCTTTGATATTACCTCGTAAAACCTTTAGCAGTCGATTTTGGACCGTTTTACCGACTGATTTCAAGCTTATACAACATCTGCGATGAAGTTTTTGAGCGTCCCAAAGGTTGGCTTACCATTTCCGATGCAGATAAGCTGACGATTCGCCTCGCAATCTAAATTTGAGCGTCCAAGCTGCTCCGTTTGCAATCGTTACGTTGTCTGGTTGCCGTTTCGTGTCCTGCCGTCGCGACACATCATCAGATTTAATCGAATTTCAAGCCGGTATGTGTATTTTCACTTGGGCTGGGGACAATAAGTGACGTTTTGGGGGTCAAAACACTAGAAGAGGCATGGTAACGGTTTGGAAAAGGGGTAATTGAGGTCACCAAAACAAAATCTCCAAAGTTCCGCCATACGGGAGTCATTCCGGAGGCGCTTGCATATCATATGTGGTTCTTCGAACTCCCTGATTGATTTGGCACAACTTTGATTTTTGAAATTTAAAAAATAAGATTCTTTAAAAAAACTAAAATGAGGAGGTGAGTTTTTTTTAACAACCCTACTCCAGGTAAGTGATGGATTAATTGATAAACTTTGATTTATTGACTGATTGTGAGTAGCTCGTAGCTGACGAAATTTTGGGGCGGGGCGGGGGGAGGCAAGTGGACCAGCCCCTAAAAAACAAATGGTCGACCGAAATTGAAATTTGGGTTTTGGGGGTGTCGTCGACTGTCGACCCCAAAATCGTAGGGAATGATAGGGGTTCCGAGGTGACAAGATTTTTTGGGAGGGGGTGGGGGTAAAATTTGAAGTGATCAACCTGAAAATCTAACTGATACGCGCAAGTAGCACTTTTTTGGGTCAAATTGGCGAAGTTTTTTGTCAAAAAAGACGAAAATAACTTGTTTCATTGTGCAAATGATAAGATAAGCGAAAAAAGACGATTTGCAATGCGTTTTTGAATGGGTTTGCAGTGGTTTGCAATTTTGCAGTGGTTTCTGACTGAATATAGATATAATATGTCGTTGTGTCCGATTTATGTCGAAAATGGAACAGTGGCCAATTTTACAAAACGTGGTGGGAGTTTAAAAAAATTCTGAATTAGCTTAGCCAGCAGTTGCTGTCTTGCATTGCCGCCGCGGGTTGGGTGAGTTCGGGAGTTTTGTTGTAAATCGCACTGCCCCCAGAGCCAGACAGACTCATGTCCTACGGGAGCTTGACAGCTTTATTGTCGATAACCAGTCAGTGCAGACTGACTGAACGGTGAAATTAACTCACTCTCAATCTCCGCAGACGACTGAAACGTGACGTGAACTTAAAATTAAAGATCAAACAAGATGATTAACTCAAAACTCTCTCTTCCAAACAGATGCAACTGGGTTTTTCCATCGTACGATCGTGAGTCGTCGTGCGTGACGGCATTCTGTGAACGGTCTGCGACTAAATTCAAGGTTTATTCTGCTGCAACCGCTGGGCATGTTATGAAAACAACAAGAAGGAACAAAAATAGTTTGTTCATTTGAATGCTGACAAAATCGTTCAGCTCAAAAACGCTTTCTATTATGCGAAACTGACAATAGTTCAACGGACAGTCAGTGGGAGTGCTGCCTATCCACAAAGAAAATGGTTGCTTTATGAAATCTCCATCTGCAGTCGGTCTGTCATTTTTCACCGTTCACATCAGATCAGAGCAGTGGTCAGTTTCATAAAAGTGAGTGGTGTTTGAAAAGTGAGGAGTTTCGAGCTTGTACTCCAGGCCACAGTTCCATTGTGTTGGTTGAAATCAATGAAACACAACATCCTGACTTATTTTGGCAGGCGGTCAACCAAGGCCTGGTCAAAGCGGGCCCGGTAAAAATTGGCCCACCAAATTTCATCAGCGATAGGGTTAGAGATGTCAAGAAAAAAAAATTTTCTATTTTTTTTCTTTAAAAAAAATTTTTAAATTTTTTTTTTTTAAATGAAAGTTGTTCAGAGTTTTTCAGGGAGTCCGAATATCATCATCTGAGGAGCCACCGACTTACCATATGACCCCCACTCATATGGGAGGAGGGTGAAAATTTCAGACTTGGTTTCGGCGACCCCATTTTCCCACCGACGACATCACGTCTCGTGTTTTGCCTCTCAATTCACCTCAAATAACATGGAAACAAGTTCCACAACAAACCGGTGTGATCATGCTGACGACACGAGGCGAAACAGCAACGAGCAACCAACGAAGTTACGCTTGCAGTGGCAGACAGTGCAATTTCCACCTTTCGAGATCCTGAAAAACGATGCGTAAATGTGAGTTCTCTGCTTCTATCTCACCTTAGCGACATCGGAATTTGTTGAACTAGCCTTTGCGACGCTCAAGTACTTCAATGCGCGAGTCGATCATCACTCACCAAGGCTGAAAACAGTCGATAAATCAATCCAGAATACCACCTGCAGCGTTGAAGACTAAGTGACAAGGTAAAGTCAAAGAAAATTTTTGTTGAACTTTCGAAAAATTATGCCAAAAACGGCATTTTCAGGGCACATTAAAGAAAAAATTTCAAAAATTTTTAATAAAAAAATGCTCATTTTTTTACTTTAAAAAAAAAATTGAAAAAAATTTTTTTTTTGACCTTTACATCTCTAGATAGGGTGTTTTAGTTTTAACAGTTAGACCTCAACAAGTCCTGCTTAATAGTTGAATCCTTGACCCAAAACACTCATCGATTGGATTGATAATTTTAATTTCGACAGCACTGTCTGTCTGAAAAGTTTTTATCTCGATTATTTATCCAAAATTTGTCAAAGACTACTTTTTGGAACACCCTGGAAATTCCTCACTTCATCACTTCACCATTCATATAAAACTGACCACAGCACAGACCGACTAAGACTATGCTCATTGGTAACCTGTGAAACATCTGTGCATGAGTACGGAGACCAGACAGTTGTAAAATTTCTTTTGATGATCTTGAAAATCATCGACGAGACCACGACAACGTTTTGAACTCTGTAGTCTGGTTGTGAATCAGATTGAGAGAAGCTGGCAAACAATGAAAATATTTTTATCCCAACTTAACTGGAATCAATGTGTCTACATTTCTACCGATGTATGTAGTGTGGGCTGTGTGGCTAAATGTCCGGTGGCCTTCTTAAACCGTGCAGAGCAACATGTTTACCGTACACCAAAATCGCATCGAAACCACGCCTAGCACAAAGGTAAGGTTTTACTTGGAATGTCTTTTCCCTGCAAAATCCTTGCAATGTAACACTTTTCAGAAAAAACCGCAACAAAGGAAGCGCTTTTTTTTGCGTTGCTGGCTTTGCCAAAGTCGTTAGGTTGGTGTTTTTATTGAAACTGTTTCTTCGAATCAACCAAAAGCGTGATCACTCCAGTTTTTCAAAATCTAAAAACAAAACGTGGTTTGGTTGCCGAAAAGCGCAGAGTGCAAAGCAGGTGCAATAGTGCGCTTGTTTGACGCTTAATTTTGTGCAAGTTTTGCTGCGTCTTTGTTGTTTTTGTTAAAAATAATAATAATACCACTACGCCGAAGAATATTCATTCAATCAATTAAACTGACCGTTGCGTGCAGCAATCGAATCTGGTGGTCACCAAATCCGGGAGAAGAAATTTGTGCAGATCCTCCCCAGTTCCCCCACCCCACCCCAAGCCGACCGACCCCAATAAACTTTGGATTGGGATAATCTTGTCTTGTCAAATGTTGTTCTACGTCATTCGTGTTCGTTCAACTCGAAACGAGGTTTTTCATATTTTCAAATTTTTATCATACCGCCTCAAATTTTCATTTTGTTGACCCGCCAATTATACAGATGGAAATGCCAAAATTTGAATTTTTGAATTTGCCGAAAAATCGAATTTATATGAAATGATTTGTCAGCCAATGTAGCCTGGCTGGAATTAACTTTTTAATAAATGAAACTGAGATTTCCCCATTGAGACTGAGACTGAAAATTCATGAAGTGCAAAAAAAGTTTCTAATTCAATTATTGTTTGCATTTCGTGCAGTCTTTTTGTTCTGATCTAATCTGAATTTATATCACAATTCACAAACATGATTCACATGCAATTGCTCGTTTGCACTGCGACTGCACAAGTCAATTTCAGACTCGAACCACCCCTCAATTATTAAAGTTGAATCAAGTTTTTTTCTGTTCACTAACCTTCCTCAGTTCAATCCCTTTTTCTTTTTCCTGAATTGTGCTTCGACCACTTGTTGCCAGTTCGTAGTCCGCCTTCAGGCGTCTGCCTTGCGTTGGAGACATTCATCAAAATGACATTTGTTTTTAGAAAAAAAACTAGAATACAACAAGAAAGTGGAGCAACGGACGGTAGATAATCTGAAACGGGCGCCATTTTGCGTTGCTCTACAGCGAGACGGACGTTGATTTTCTCCGCTGGATATTTTTATTTTCAAAAAGAAACGAAGGACGGTAGTGCAGGCGAGAACGAATCAGTGGGCGGAGCATCCGTGCGCGAACGAACTTTGTAGACAACACCATCGACGACAAGTACACGAATCGCGACCCTCATGAGGTGAACACTCATGCATGGATACGCTTTGATTTGTCAGTTTAGTTTGTCAGTCAAGGAGCCGATGATTTCATTTGCTCATTTTTTTGTTCGATTTCATGGATTCGGTGTTTCGTTCCATGAATCCACGTGGTTGAGTTGAGCCCACAGCATCTTAACGCTGCAAAATCGGTTTTGCTTGGTTATGCTAAATCTCAGCAGCAGTTTTGGTTTTCGAAAGCAGCAGTCGCGCTGCGCAAACCCATCGCTGAATGAGCTGATTGACGGATTAGTTTTTTTCTTGTGAAGTGTCCGCTTGCACTTTTCAGGTGAACGCGTGTACGCCCAGGCTTCTATTGATTGCATGTTCCCAACGAATGTCCTAGCGAACGGTCCGATTACCTCCCAGTCAAACTCCTACGGAGCCACGGGTGGACAGCACGGGTGAGTTTGCATTTTTTCTAGTTTTCATGTTTGTTGTTCTGTTTGTTTGTCGTGTTGATTGCATGAAGAAATTTTGCTTTGTTTTTTTTTGGTGTGAAGTTCATTGAGGTATGTTTTCATTGCTGTTTCAGATCTGATTTTTCGTCAACCGGTTATATTCATCGCTCTTCTCACGAATCGTCTAGTCTCGCCAACCTATTTCAAAAACCATTCAGCAACCGTGAGTTTCAGCGCTGTGCGATTCGACAATTCTGCTTACTACCAATTTATTTGGAGGTCTATGGAAGAGATTGAATTTTGGAATTTGTTTGATTGATTGTACAGGTTTAGCAACGTCAGCGATTCACTGTATTACTGTGTAAAATTTGCAAGGAATTACGGTCTTTCACATTGATCTCCACTCAGAGCGTTTCGGTTTCGACTCGGACCAGCGTACTGGAGCGGCGGCGGCAGCAGCAGCGGCGGCGGCGTCGTCGAGCACAGCGGTAGCGACATCGATTGCCGCGGGCGGCGGCGGCGGCGGCGGTGGTGGCATTTTGCTCGGCGCCACCGGCGGCTCCACGTACAGCGGCGGCGGCGGCGGTACACATCAGACTCAGCAGCAGTCGGCGTTTCTGCCGCCCTCCGCCGGCAACCACAGCAGCGCAAGCGCAGCGTCAGGCGGCGCCGCCGTGCTACTGAGCAAGTTGACCGGATCGACGGCGACGTCGGGCGGCGGCGGCGGTGATGTGCTGGCGCTCGCCGCCGGACTCGCGCAACCGCAACAACATCAACAACATCAACAACAACATCAACAGCACCATCAACAAGCGGCCGGCATTCTATTTCCGCCGTCGTCGACGGCGCCAACGTCCGGTGGCGCGTTCGCGAACTCGCACGCGCCTGGTTCGTTTTGGCAGGTGTTTTTTTTCGTCGGGTGTTTCCGGAGTTTTTCGGATCGCCTATTTCGGGTGCGTGGCATTATTGGTGGTGATTGTGGACGAAGCTACACTAAAAGTTTCACTCGCACTTACTTCGGAACTCAATATAATAAATAATGTCGCACAATCACAAAGGCGAAACACACACCCCCCACAACACATGATCACTTGGCGTTGTGTGGCATGCGCGTTTCTCTTCTCTTGTGTGACCATAGAACACGACTGAGAACGAGAGGCCGGCAGAGAGTTAAAGCTGGGCACTGAACAAGTGGTACACGGTTTTCAGAGACGCACGTTTCTCATGATAAACTCGAAATTCAGAATCACCCGTGATAACGTCAACAATTACGTGCGCATTTTCAGGCTCCGCCGGCTCCGGCTCGGTGTCGACGATGGTCTCGGCACTGATGGCACCGCCGAACATGAGTTCAACATCACCAGCGACAGGCGGCGGCGGCACCAGTCAACAACAACAACAACAACAAGCGGCCGCCATCGGAGGACTGTTCGCGTTGGCCAACCAATCGCAACAGCCGACTCAATCGCAGGCACAACAACAACAACAGCAGCAGCTCCTGCACGCCGCCGCAGCCGCCGCCGCCATGAAATACCGGTCGCCGAGTGCGATGCTCGAAAACGGGCCGCTGCTATCGGACAACGAGTTTCCGTCGCTCGGCGGTGCGTTCGGCGCCGGCGCGTTATCAGCGGCGAACGTGTCGGCGTCAGCGGCCGCCGCGGCCGGTCTGATTCAGGCGTCACCAACGTCCGCCATTGGCGGCCATCGACACAGCAGCGGCGGTGCCGGTGCCGCTGCGGCCGCATTGGTCGGCGCGCCCACCGGCGCCATCGGACCGTTCGGCGCACCGCCGCTGGCGCTGCAGGGCTCCAGCTACGGGCAGTATCCGGGCGCGTACGCGAAGGAGCCGCAGCGGCCGCCCTATGGTGCGTCGGCGGCATTGATGTGGGGGCACGGTTGATTTGTGCAACAGAAAGTGCCGGGTGATTCGTTCTTAGTCGGGAGTGTCTCTCGTTCAATTACCGCGAGTGTGCACGCATGCATTCGCAAGTGTAAGGGCGCACTCATGTTACAGTATTTAGTGACCGCACAAGTATGTTAAAGTTAAAACATGCGCCTTCATAGGTGGCTGCAATAACTTTTTCAACGAGCTGTTTTTAATCTTGCCGATGAATCACATTTTTGTACTCGGCCGAGTGTCGATGACGGTGCTGCTTTTGGCATGTGTTTCTGAGACCAACTCGCGTGTAAACCCAATGGTGCTCTGATAAGACAGAGACCCGCCCAAAATAATGTCCGTCTCCCATCGCATTCCAGCTCCACGTAAACGCTGCTCAAGGAACTGCCTTTTTTGAGTGTCTCGTTTCTGTGGCGTTACGAAATGCGTATAGCGTATTTACCGTTCATGTTGCAACCTGAACTTGCACGCTGCATTTGTAGTCAGTTCAGTACTTTTATTGAACAACATCGGTTCGGTTCCATCCGAAACAAATACGAAATGGAAATGAAGTGTAATCATTTGTAAAATCTATGTTTGCAGCGAATTTCGTGAAAACACAAGGCCAGGACGTGTCTGGTTTCGGCAGTTCGCAGACGGAGTTCAACATCGATCGAGAGGACTTTCCGGCGTTGCCCGGATCGCAACCGGCGACGTCGACTGATGTTCTCAATGGACCGGTACGTCCGAGATTGTGGCATTATTGCAAGTCTGCGCAATGGGAAACTGAAATGTGCCTTATGGATGGTTTTCATTTGGCGGAATCTTGTTTTCTGTACACTTATCTGCTCCACCTCCCATGGCTTTATTGAGAAAACGGGTCGTTGTGGCTGCAGCAAGAGGCAAATCGCACCGCCAAATCGATTTCAGACGCGTGTGCTTCAACAATTTTGACTTTGTGTAATTGAGTTGTGGTTGTTACTGGCGTTACCCTGTTGATTCAATTTCTGTTTCCAGCTGCAAGCCAAAATGGCACATGAGACTTTATTTCCGTTAATAAATCACATTTAACGGGCGTCGAATCAAATTAGAACAGATTGAATGTTCTTCATTCCTTCTGCAAATTCCCTGTTTCAGATGAAAGCAGAACAACCAAAAAAAAACTAGATTACGTTCATTTTTACAACTCAGCAAGTTTATTCCGCGTTTCTAAGGATGAAAATGGTCGAAAAAAATTCTTAGGCTGAAATTTTCTAAGGCAACGACTGAAAAGGATGGAAAAATTTCTAAGGCAAAACGGAATGCTCGCACGACTGAAATCTGGTCGCCGTTTGCAAAGTGCGTGCGTTTTTTGTTTTGCTGCAGTCGAACACACTGATGACGACGGGCGCTGCTGGCGCAAGCACGGCCGCACTGAACGCGCTCGGCGCCGGCGGTGTCGTTCTGCCCGGCACACCGTCGGCCGCGATGTCGTCGTCGTCAGGTGGCGGCGGCGACACTGGCAAGTCCGCCAATGACGCGCTCACCACCGGCGTTGTGCCGTCACCTGGCGCCACGTCGACAGGTTTGCCATGGCTCCGTTTTTGATTTTACGTTCTGATCTGTTCAGGTTTTTTTTGTTTCTCGGCACGATTGACGAGGTGTTTGACCTATTTTTTTTCAAACGTGTTCCACTGAAATGACGTCATGCGCCGCCAAACATGCGCGCTTGCCGTTCACAGGAAACCAGACTTTCCGTTTAGCCCGATTTCTTCCCGTAAAGAAATGGTGAATGTCGAATCAGTCACACCAAACTGACAATTTTTTAGTGCCTGTACTTTGACAAACGGGCGCTTTTAAAGCAAATGACGTCATTTTAGTCCGGACACGTTCGAATAAATTCACAATACCAGGTGTCAAAGCAGCTAGGACAGCATGCAGTCGCAATGAGCGTGTGAATGTAGACAAACTGTAAACCATCAATCACTCTTCATGTGTTTTTAATTGGCGCTCGCTTATTGGTCGAACCAGTTCGATGTAGCCAATCAGCAGTCAGCACGCCATATTCAAGTGTCAGAATGCACAAATTCCGTATGTTTTGTAGTTTGACAATAAAGCGGGCGATTGAAGTGTGATGAAATTGCGTATATTATTTATCTAGATATATGAGGCCTTCCGCCGAAAAATCGCCTGAGGGTGGACAGTCTAGAATTGGACTTGGTCTCCGATTTGGCTCAAATTTTAACACAGTCAACTAGGTCCAAAAACTCGGCCAAAAATCATGCGGATGCGCGAGCGAGCGTAGCGAGCGGAGAGCGCATCACGCATAATATGAGCCGTTATCCCCTCGCGCGCTTTTTTCAAATTTGCTCGCTGCGTCCTGCGAGCATAGTATAAGCCACAAACTTGGTTCCGTGCACACGAAACGAACACCCAAAGTTGTGCTTGGAGCCGCGAAAAAATTTTTATCCGACTACTTTTCATACGCTGTAGACACGAAAAACCTATTCTGAAAACAGTGTTACTTCTTTCCCTTTGTCCTTTTTTTTTTCAGCTATGTAATCAACATGTGTTCGCCCTTTAAATTTTTGTCTGCGACACTTTCACAGTCGAACAAAAATGTTCCCTGGGGTAATTCCATCCGGAGATTTTGAAAATCGGGTTAATTTTTTACCCAGACCCTGTTTTTGGGTAAAAAATTGGGCATTTTTAATTGTTTGGAGGGTTTTCACCTGGTTTTAAGTGTTCGCCCTTTCAATTTTTAGCTGGGACACTTTCACAGTTGAACAAAAATGTTTCCTAGGGTAATTTCATCTAAATTTTCTGAAAATTTAGTTTATTTTTTTGCCCGGGCACTTTTTTGAGTTAAAATTGTGCATTTTTGAAAGTTCGTAGCATTTTGACTGAGTATCAGTTTTCACTCTTACAAATTTTGTCTGAGCTAAAAAATAATAGGAAAAAGGTCTAGTCCGTAGTAATTCAATGCGCTGATTACGGATTTTGGGTTAGTTTTCTTACGTGAGCAACTCTAGATGCTGAATCGTGACGATTTCCGGTGAATCGGCCGTGGAAATCGGCGAAATCGGTCCAGAAATGAAAAACAAGAAAACTATGTTTTCCAGTGTAATTCAATGCGCTGATCACGGATTTTGGGTTAGTTTTCTTACGTGAGCAACTCTAGATACCGAATCGTGACGATTTCGGGCGAATCGGCCGTCGAAATTGGCGAAATCGGTCCAGAAACGAAAAACAAGAAAAGGGTGTTTTCCAGGGTAATTCAATGCGCTGATTACGGATTTTGGGTTAGTTTTCTTACGTGAGCAACTCTAGATACTGAATCGTGACGATTTCGGGCGAATCGGCCGTGGAAATTGGCGAAATCGGCCCAGAAACGAAAAATAAGAAAAGGATGTTTTCCAGGGTAATTCAATGCGCTGATCACGGATTTTGTGTTAGTTTTTTTATGTGAGCAACTCTAGATACTGAATCGTGACGATTTCGGGCGAATCGGCCGTGGAAATTGGCGAAATTGGTCCAGAAATGAAAAACAAAAAAAACGGTGTTTTCCATGGTTATTAAATACACTGATCACGGATTTTGTGATAGTTTTTTCATGTGAGCAACTCTAGATACCGAATCGTGACGATTTCGGGCGAATCGGCCGTGGAATTTAGTGAAACCGGTCCAGAAATGAAAAACAAGAAGTCGGTGTTTTCTATGGTAATTCATTGCGCCGATCACGGCTTTTGGGTCAGTTTTCTTATGTGAGCAATTTCTAGGTACTGAATCGTGACGATTTTGGGCGAATCGGCCGTAGAAATAGCATAGACGAAATTGGCCTAAAAACGAAAAATGAAAAACCTGAGTTGTGTGCCCAACGTATTGTGATTTTGGTCCGACCTTCGGGGCTTATGTAAAAGTCAGAATATTATCTAAAAATGCGGGAGACGCATATAAAAGGAGGAATATGGCCTTGTGTAAGCAGTGAAAGACTTGGCTCGACAACCTTTTCAAGTCTCTGATGTGGTACACACGGATACAAGTACATAAGAGTCATATTTTTGCGCCGTTTATTTTTTATTTAGATTGCAAGTGGCAACCCTCGTACATTGTAGACAAATGAAACTTTCACATTTGCCTTTTTCTAGCATTTAGCGACCTCTAAAACCACTAAAATGACGATCAGACTTTAGATCGCTGACACTGGTTTGCACAAAGTGTATCGCAGAGGCATTGGGAACGCAAGGTCTCCTTCTGTGGCAGTGACTCACCGGTTTATCCTGGCACAAGAGTTTGGTAAAAAGGGTGAAAATCAACGGAAGACAACACTTTTTGCACTGGTGCTGCTGTATGCACAGCGGTGCGTACGTTAGCAACAACGATAAAGCTACATGCAGCAATGTTTTGCAATCTCTGATGTTTCTGTTTTTTGCACAGAATTTACAGTATAGCCGATTAAACATGGCAGCTTTTTTCAGGGTGCAAGGAGCGCGCGAATTTTGAATAAAAGAGAAAGAAGTTCAGAAACCAAATTGTATGCCAAATTTGACGCGTTTTTTAAGCTAATGGATTATCCGTATTATTCTGTTTATTCTTTCTCCCTTGCACACATGATTGGAAATTATGTTGGCATTTTTGAAAAAGACAACTCCTAGTCAGCGACTAATCCCGCCTTGACGGACTGCCTCATTTATTCGGCCATGCTGTTCAGAATTTCGCACATGATGTGATTTTAGACTAAACTGAAGAGGACAATTGAAAAATATCTAGATAACTTCAAAATTTTTACGCTTTTCAACAAGCTTGTAAACAACAAACGCGGCGCAAAAATATGACTCTTATGTACTTGTATCCGTGTGTACCACATCAGAGACTTGAAAAGGTTGTCGAGCCAAGTCTTTCACTGCTTACACAAGGCCATATTCCTCCTTTTATATGCGTCTCCCGCATTTTTAGATAATCAATTTTCAGCCCAATCGGCCAAACCACGCGCGAATGGCAGCCATTTTAAAAAGGTACACTTTTTTTGGAGAGGTCATTTTTTGGACCTCATTTTTGGGCATGTTACGAAAAACGCTGCCATCAACACGTGCGTTCACCATTTGAGCTGAAATTTGTACTGTAGGTAGGAAACACTTGGGGCTATCTTTGGACCAATGTTTAGTTTTATTGCTTATTGTATGCGCGCGGTACAACAGTAGCCTAAGTGCAACCTTTTTTTGATCAATAGTGAAAATTCAAATGCTCCTGCACGTGTGCCGACAGAACAGATTGCGCTCAAATTTGGTATGTGGGTAGCAGTTTACCTGGGCTAACTGCACACCAAAAATCCAGCTTGGCCCGTACTTTTGTTGCGAGTTATGGGGCGAAGCATTTGAATTTCCCTAGTAAAATGCCCCATTTTTATAAAATTTTGTAAACTTTACCAAAAAACTAGCGCCTTCTGCAGCTGTTAATCTCAAAATAGCTGTAAACAGGGGTTTTCAGATTCGCTAAAGACGGTTCAGGCATTAGTTTTTTGATTTGACCACATTGAACAAAAATAAACGGGAAATATTTCAGAAAAACCCGCCTTTTTTCCACTTTTGACGTCTCCTATAAAGTCATGAGGGTCTAAAAATGCGCCGACAACTGCGATTTTACTGAAAATTGGTGTGCAACTGGCAGTAGATGTGTGCTACGTGTGTACCAAATTTCAACGCTCTCCCATGTTCGTTGGCTAAGTTACAGGGTCTTTACCACACAGACTTTGTGTTTTTGAACACATCGATCAGTTTCTGCAACAAATACGCCAGTATCATAGCTGAAGCAAATATGCACCTGTGTTTTTTTAGACGCTGAATTTGAATCTGACCTTAGATTTTTGTCCCGGGCATTTTTTTGCCCAAAAAATTGAGCAAAAAACACATTTTTTTTGCGTTTTTCAGTGTTTTTTGTTTTATTGTTTCAATTTTATGCGTGAATTTTGTATTAAAAGCTATTTTCTAATAGATTTACAACCGCTGTTTTTGAATCAGTTATATTTTGCAACTGACCACTTGCTCACCGAAAAAAATGGGTAAAATGTTGATTTTTTGTTTTTTTTCATATGTTTTCGTTTCACAGTAAAAAAATTAGTTCAGAAACAATTTTTAATTTAAATTTTCATTTCTCCAGAAGGTTTTCAAGATCGCTGAATTTGGATCTGTCCTTATATTTTTGCCTCGGGCATTTTTTTGCCCAAAAATTGGGCAAAAACATTTTTATGCGTTTTCCTGCGTTTTTTGTTTGTATTTCTAATTTTAAGTGCGGATTTTTATTTAAAAAACTATTTTCTACTAGCTTTACAACTGCTGTACTTGAATCCGTTATTACATTTTGAAACGGATCTCTTTCTGACCCAAAAATGGGTTAAACATGGATTTTTTGCCGTTTTCAGACGTTTTCGTTCCATAGCAATCAATAAATTTGAAAACAATGTTTAAAACCACTTCCTAGGAGTTCCCGACTGTGGCTAATCCATATCTGTAGTTAAATTTCGCAACTGCCCCATTATTAACCCTTATAAACGGGTAAAAAATCTACACTGTGGTCTTTCTGTAGACGTTTTTCAAGTTTCAGTTTAAGTAAGTTTAATACTGTAAGTTGCAAACAAACAGTTGAAAGTGTCAGTTTTTGCCCAATTGAATAAAATTTGGGCCAAGAAAGCACCAGGTTTAAAAACGAAAAACAGATTCAACTTCAGCGGCGTAAAAAAATTCCCGAGGACAAATTAACAACAATTTACAAGTCTAGTTCAAACACAAAAAGAAAAACGTCTACAGAAAGACAACAGTGTAGATTTTTTACCCGTTTATAAGGGTTAATAATGGGGCAGTTGCAAAATTTAACTACAGATATGGATTAGGCGCAGTCGGGAACTCCTAGGAAGTGGTTTTAAACATTGTTTTCAAACTTATTCATTACTATGGAACGAAAACGTCTGAAAACGGCAAAAAATCCATGTTTAACCCATTTTTGGGTCAGAAAGAAGGGTCCGTTTTAAAATGTAATAACGGATTCAAATACAGCAGTTGTAAAGCTATTAGAAAACAATTTTTCAAATAAAAATCCGCACTTAAAATTAGAAATAAAACTAAAAAAACACTGGAAAACGCAAAAAAGTGTTTTTGCCCAATTTTTGGGCAAAAAAATGCCCGAGGCAAAAATATAAGGACAGATCCAAATTCAGCGATCTTGAAAACCTTCTGGAGAATTGAAAATTTAAATTAAAAATTGTTTCTGAACTAATTTTTTTACTGTGAAACAAAAACATATAAAAAAGAACAAAAAATCAATATTTTACCCATTTTTTTCGGTGAGCAAGTGGTCAGTTGCAAAATATAACAATTGATTCAAAAACAGCGGTTGAAAATCTATAAGAAAATAGCTTTTAATACAAAATTCACGCATAAAATTAAAACAATAAAACAAAAAACACTGAAAAACGTAAAAAATGTGTTTTTTGCCCAATTTTTGGGCAAAAAATGCCCGGGACAAAAATCTAAGGTCAGATTCAAATTCAGCGTCTAAAAAAACACAGGTGCATATTTGCTTCAGGTATGATACTGGCGTATTTGTTGTAGAAACTGATCGATGTGTTCAAAAACACAAAGTCTGTGTGGTAAAGACCTTGTAACTTAGCCAACGAACATGGTAGAGCGTTGAAATTTAGTACACACGTAGCACACATCTACTGCCAGTTGCACACCAATTTTCAGTAAAATCGCAGTTGTCGGCGCATTTTTAGACCCTCATGACTTTAAAAGAAACGTCAAAAGTGGGAAAAAAAGGCGGGTTTTTCTGAAATATTTCCCGTTTATTTTTGTTCAATGTGGTCAAATCAAAAAACTAATGCCTGAACCGTCTTTAGCGAATCTGAAAACCCCTGTTTACAGCTATTTTGAGATTAACAGCTGCAGAAGGCGCTAGTTTTTTGGTAAAGTTTACAAAATTTTATAAAAATGGGGCATTTTACTAGGGAAATTCAAATGCTTCGCCACATAACTCGTAACAAAAGTACGGGCCAAGCTGGATTTTTAGTGTGCAGTTAGCCCAGGTAAACTGCTACTCACATACAAATTTGAGCGCAGTCTGTTCTGTCGGCACACGTGCAGGAGCATTTGAATTTTCACATTTGATCAAAAAAAGGTTGCACTTAGGCTACTGTACCGCGCGCATACAGTAAGCAATAAAACCAAAAATTGGTCTAAAGATAGCCCAAAGTGTTTCCTAACCACAGTACAAATTTCAGCTCAAATGGTGAACGCACGTGTTGATGGCAGCGTTTTTCGTAACATGCCCAAAAATGAGGTCCAAAAAATGACCTCTCCAAAAAAAGTGTACCTTTTTAAAATGGCTGCCATTCGCGCGTGGTTTGGCCGATTGAGCTGAAAATTGATTTTTGGCCGAGTTTTTGGACCTAGTTGACTGTGTTAAAATTTGAGCCCAATCGGAGACCAAGTCCAATTCTAGACTGTCCACCCTCAGGCGATTTTTCGGCGGAAGGCACCATATGCGTAACATGAAATGTGCGTTGCAAATGGCAATTGCTCTGAAACTTTTCCAATGAGAGAGAGAGATACATAAGTGTACCCTGAAATCGAAATCAATCAGCCTGAAACTACTTGGAAATTAGTAACGTAGCATCATAGAACAACACAATGGAACTTCAACGTTGAGTGACGATGCAAAAAAAAGGTGGCAACGTCGCCATGTCAGGTGTCGGCAACGTGTCGACGGCCGGCACGCCAGTGATTGGCGCCATGGCGAACGGTCAACTGGCACGGTCGACGACGACGCCGCAGATGAACGGGCCAACGTGCTCCGGCGCTGGCTCAACAGCTGCCGTCGATGGACAGACTGCCACGTCGGCCGGCACAACCGCCGCGATTGGCGCCAACTTGAGTGCACCGGTCAAGAAGGGCATCCAAACTAGCAGAGATGGTTGGTGTTTGTTCGGGAGTTGGGGCTGTAAGCCACCTGGGCGTGAAATACAAAATCACGTTATGTGGATTAGCGTTGGCATGGGAAATAGCGGTGTTATTTTATTTTTTTGCGAAAATTAAAAGCCTGTTTTTTACCTTAGAAACGTTTCGAACTTGGTATTCAAAACTATTGTGTGGATGAGACCGCAAAATTACATGCAGCAAAACTGAAAAAAATGCACAGTGTTGAACTGGATTTGTGATTACGTTCCTTGCACGTTGTACCCTCAAATACCAATTTCGACTGTAGTTGTGGTTTTTTATTGGGGGGGGGCTCTTCTGGAATCGTTCGAATGCTGATTAATACGGATTAAAAACGGAAATAAAACCGGTTTTGTCTGGCTATATAAAAACCGGTTGTTCACCAAACCTAACTGCATAATGCCTGTGTTATAATTCACGCTCCAGTTTCACCTGGACGCTGGGTGAATGCGCAGTTCGATCGATTGATTCGATTGATTCCGAGTGTCTAGCAGTGCAGCAGAACAAATCTATGCACGAACTTAGATTTATACGAAAGATTATCCCAATTAGATCAGCCAAAGAACATACTAAGAACTGATTTATTGGGATTTTCAAACTGCACTGCAGCACTGCGACTGCTCCCTCGTGGCCTGGTGGTAGTGCATTAGACTACAGTCTGTGCTCTCGGGGGATCGAGCCCGCCAAGGGGTGTATAGGCACTTGATGACAGAGAAACCTCGATGGGCGCCCTACTCGATGGCGTTCCGTGCGCTTCTCTGGGTTAGCCCTGGCTAAAAACCTCGCCTAAAATCCAACAACAACAACAACAACTGCTGTTTTCTAGGCGCGGTGACCGGCATTCCGGCGGGCATGCTGAGCGATCAGTTCGGCATGGCCGGTCTGCTGACGTTTCTGCGCGCGATCGAGACCGACGCGGGCGTTGTGGCGTTGGCACTCGGCCACGATCTCACCACGCTCGGACTGAACCTGAACGCACTCGAGTACGCCGCTGCTTTATCGCATTGCGTTTTGTCCAGTTGTCGCATATTCCGAAATTTGGTTTTTTGTTTCGCTCACTTTCGTCCGCAGTTTTCGTTGCGGTTTTGGAAATCAAATTCTAAACTGCTGTGTTCTGTGGCGACGAAATGCGTTCACTTCTGGGTGGGAGAGCGAATAGTGTGGTTTTGGTGTGGCCTGACCGGACTTACTTGAGTTGCTTGCCCTGCTTTCCTTGTCCAACCAACCAGCTGATTGGTCGTTCGTTGTTCAGCCAATCAGCATGATCTAATTCTTCTATTTGAATTTTGTTTCATTAGTTTCCCGCATTCCAGCTCCGCAGAAATCCGCTCTTTCGTTCCTGGTTAGAGACTTCGTTTTTGCGGCGTTTCAAAATGCGAATACTGAAATGTTTGCGTTTTTGCAACCTGGTCTGATGTCGATCATTCAACATGATCATAATCAGCTCAGTACGAGTGTTAAACGACAGAGAAAAAAACAGAGAAAATATTGAGAATAGAGAGGGTTTTGTTGGTTAAAATTGATAATTGTAAGAATGACAAATGTTGAAAAAGTGATATTGGCATGTTTTTAGTGATTATTATATCTCCCTAAAGACCTGCGACTCAACGCGGTTGTAGACGTAAAAGGAAACTAGTTTTAATCTTCATGTGGTAATTCAGAATAGCCTAACTGACGCGGCCTTATTAAGGGGTCTCACTCTCGAATCACTTCACTAATTTTGAATTCCCGCGTCATACATGAGACTGCTTACCCATCTATGCGCGCATTGAGTCCCGGGACCAAAATGAAAGATCATACTTGATGTTGAACAAAAATGTTGATTTTTTCTCTCTTTCGCAGAAAGAACTTGTACCAGTCGTTTGGCGGGCCCTGGGCGGACGCTCCGTGCAGAGCGCAGGACATTGACTACCACGTTCCAGAGGAGTATCTGACCAACGCGTCCGTTCGCGAGAAATTGCCACCGATTAAACTCAACAGGTTGCTCACGACACTTTTTTTGCTGAATCTGCAGTTTTTTTTTAAGTTTTAAGACTTACCGTCCCACCGTTTGTTTACTTAATTGCGACCGGCCACTGGGGAGTCGTAAGCGATCAGCTGATTGGCTGTTTTTTTTTGTGGTGCGCTCGCTCACTGATTGGTCGGACGAATTTGGTGCAGCCAATCCGGATTCAAATGCCACTATGCGGAAACTGCAAGTGTTTAGTTTAATATGACCTATTTTTTTAAACGTGTCCCACTGAAATGATGTCATGTGCCGCAATACATGCGCTTGTCGTTCACAGCAAACCAGACTTTCCATTTAGCCGATTTCTGTTCGTAAACAAATGGTGAATGTCGAATCAGTCACACCAAACTGACATTTTAGTGCCTGTACTTTGACAAACGGGCGTTTTTAAAGCAAATGACGCCATTTTAGTTCGGACACGTTCGAATAAATTCACAATACTGTAGTTCTCTGTGGGATTGGATTAACGCTGAAACGGTGTTTTATTATGTCCTGCCATATCAAACGGTGATTTTCTGAGTTGATATTGAATTTGACGATTTATTGATTGATTTATGATAAAATTTGATAGCAAATTTGATTTTGTTGCACAGGTACGAGCATGAATTGCTATTCTACATGTTCTACAACTGCCCCGGCGAAGTATTCCAATTGGCTGCTGCCGCTGAACTGTGAGTCGTTTTGGCACGTTTCTCAGTTCATTTTATCTCAGTTTCCTGGGCTCGATTTCTAAATTTCACTGGCCAATCAAGAGATAATGATGCTGAAGATATTTTTCGTCACCTTACACAATCCCATGGGGACAACCCTGTTACCCGTTTTTGAATCTCGGAATGATTGGCCGCAAAGTAACAATTTTCTCTTCATTTGCGTCATAAAACAATGTTTCTTAGCGCAGTTCTATCTATTGCTGTGGTCGGGTTGCACTAATGAAGACGGGTCATGTGGTCTCTAGATTGCGTGTTCCATCCAAGGAAGCCAACAGCAACAGCAATTATTGTTTGTAAAATCAATGAATGACTAATCCTAGTGTGCGAGAACCGTCAGTGCACACAATATGCACAATATGAACCGTCGTTTTGTGGGTCGTACTGTTGTGAGGTAATCAAATTTCGTTCCAAGACGGTGACGTGAACGGAACAACAACAACAAGCAACGACGATAAGGAAAAGGAACTTGTTTCTCTCCATGACTCCGGGAGTCTGCAAAGCCGTCCGAATATAATCAACCAAAACGGTTTGCAGGTATTTACGGGACTGGCGATATCACAAAGAAGAGAGGGTCTGGTTGACGCGCGTGCCGTATCAGCCGTTGCACCAGCAGACGGAGTCGTTTGAACGCGGCATGTATCACGTGTTCGATCCAACCACCTGGCGAAAGGTCGGCGAATTGGTGGCGCTTGCTGACTGGTTCACTGTTGAATTGGGCACGCTGATTGGCTACAGATCGCTTCCACCAGCCACTTCTGTCGTCGTGCGATGCATAGTGAGAGAGAGCAGCAGCAAATGACACAACAGCAGTGTGCTTGGTAGAGTATTGTGCTTGCTGTGGTTAGTCTGATGTGGCTTCATGATGCAATGCAGCACAGTTTAGTTGCGAAGCGATTGGTGTGCAAATGCCAGCTGCTGTATGTGTGCCGTGTACAGTATGGCCGAATAAATGAGGCAGGTAGACTTTGTATTCTCCATCAAGGCGGGCTTAGTCGCAAACTGGGAGTTGACTTCAAATTTGACACACAACGAGTTTCCAAACGATTTTTTTATTTTATTCAAATTTCGCGCGCTCCTTGCGCCCTGAAAAAAGCTGCCATGTTTAATCGGCCATTCCATATGCTAGGCGACGACGACACGACGAGCCCATGATGAGAACATTCTTTCCCCAACAGAGACGCACAAAGTTTGGACAACAATTTCAACGTGCAACGCTGTTGACTATCCGTTCCTGAGGCTCCCATTTTGTGACACTATTCACGTGATCATCGTTGATTGGCCGCTTTAGCAGCAATAAGCCGAAACTAATCCAATCAACAGATTTGCGGCCAGAGTGTCATTGCGTTGCGCGAAATCAATGCACGCTAGAATTGACAACGCATTCTCAACCCATTGTAGATCCCGAAAGAGATGACGTTGGAGTACGGCAAACTGGAGGAGCAACCGTCATTGCCGCCGTCGTTGCAACCGGGCGGCGCAGCAGGGGGTGGCGCCGCCGCTGGCAGCAGCACGCAACAGCAGACGGCACAGCAGGGTGCCGCGGGCACAGCGGGCGTCATGCAGGCACCGGGCCCGCCGGGCGCCGCAGCGTCACAGCAGCAGCAGCAGCAGTCGAACGCAGCACGCCAGAACTTGGCCGCCGTGATGTCACAGGCACAACAACAGTCCTAGGGCGACACACGCAACCGAGACGAACAACAACAACAACAACACATTCGGCAACAACAACAACATTCATTACAATCACCGGATCTGGAAACATAATTCTCTGGTAACAAACAACGGCGCAATTCGTAATCACCAACAACAACAACACACACGCATTCACTCCACTTCAGTCTCGTTTTGTCTCGTCTTGTCTATCAGAGCAGCCAATCAGTGACCCAGTGCACATCCCGATCGTCACTCACTGACGCCCCCATGACGTGTGACTTTTTTGGCCGATTATTTTCAAAACAACAACAACAACTGTGGTGTTTTTTCCTCCTGCATCTATCATCAGCGTTCAAAAAACACGTTTTTCGCCGAGAAACTTTCTCATCTCACTCGCACAACTTCGACAGCCAGAGCCGTTGTCACTCTACAAGCTTTCGCAGCACCGCCCCGGTTACTTTTTTCTTTTCGATTGTTTTGGAACCAAAAAAAACTGCGTAGTCTTCTGAAATCGAAAATCATAGTGATTCAGATTCTTCTGTTGTTTCAGAGTTCTTTTTTCTTTCTGGCACCACATCTGATTTCGAGTAAACGTTTTCTCGCTTTTGGAATCGACGTTGGTTTTTTCGAAAATTTATGTTCTAATGCTGAGTTGATTCCACAGAAAAACATGCGTCGAACCCAAAGTTGCGAGCAATAGAATTTTCTCCTATTTTCCTTCAGTCTTGCATTCTGTCTTCTGGTGCGTAATCCACAAAATTTGAATGTAGACAGTGTTTTTGTGTCGATTTTCCAATTGATCTGCAGGAAATTGTTGTATAACCATTTTTCACGCATCTCTGATTTGTACAACTGACCGTTTTTTTTGCTGTCGTATTCGAAAGTTTTCTGTTTTTTTTGGCTCAAAGATGGCTGCTCTTGGACACCGCACCAATCTGTGACTCTCATGAAGATTACTGTGCACAACATGTTGTTGTAGTTGTGTAGCCAGTTGAGAAACAACACGGTTAATCTTGAGAACTTCAGCGAAATTCCTTTTATTGCCAGCTAAAAATTGTTGAGACAAAAGAAAACTAAAGAATTCATGAAAACTGTGACCGATTTTCTGGTTTGAACAGGCAACAAAAGTTCCAAAAACAAAACAAAAAAACATCCTGTACAAATGTTTCTGAAACTCTGGAACCATTTCTTTGAATACCAACTGTTTTGAGCGTGGTTTTTTCAAGGAGAGAAAGTTGAACAGTGGTTTTTGGCGCGCTGATTGATTGATTTGTGACAAATCGATGGCGTTTTTCTCTCGGTGTGTGCGTATATATTTCGTGCGTTTGTATGTGTGTGTGTCTGTTTGTGTCTATCGTTGTTGTGTTTTAGTCGTGTTTTATTTTACATAACCGTTTGATTTCATTATTTCTATGTCTCCTGTAGACGAGAAGCACGTTGCTTGTGTACCATATAAAAAAGCAAACATCCGTGTCGAGCACCGATGGTTGGAATGGTCTTTGGTAAAAAAATAGCAGAAAAAATGTTTGAGTTGTGCAGTCTGCCTGGACACACACTCATTCGGCGATCAGGAACGTTTGCGTACGAACAGCTGATTGGTTGTGAATGCGAACGTCCCTAATCAACGAAACCGAATACATAACAGCAGTCGCGGAAATTCAAAGTTCTTTCGAAAAAGATGGTGTTGTAAATATTACATTTAGAAAGCCTCGAAAGTCTAAATTTCATTAAAAACACTTGGCGGTGGGTACCATGTTTTTGTTTCATGGTGCGGATTATTCGCACAAGACGCCTGCCCGCATGCCTTGACGCAGTTTTGGTGAAATCACACTGACAGTCAAAATGCGCGCTCATTGTCACGTGCGACGTCTGTGCAGCCAAGGTCGCAGCGACCCGAAGACCAAACCAACATTGTTGAGTGTTGAAGAAAAAATCATTTCAGATGAGCATAATTTGATGCAAAGCGTACATGTTACAATTGCTTTCTTTTTGGTAATTTGAAGCGAAACTTCCGGAAATTCGTGAACTTTCATTTTTGTTAACTTTCTGTTGCTCTGCATGATGTCACAGCTCCCAAAAAAATGAATCGATAAACCAAAATACGCTGTGACAGTCCGCTCCGCTGAGCGCGCGCGCGTGTAAACCGGTTTTTTTCCACGTCTTGCGTTTTCATTTCAAGCTTTTGAATTTTGGGCTTGCTGACAATATTTGTTGTTTCATCTGCTGTCGCGCTTCGCTCCATCTTGTGGTTGTGGTGGCCATTTTGCTGTTTATTATTTGTTGCGCTGCGAGAAATAAAAAATGTAAGAACGCACTGTGCTGCGCATGTTCACGCTCATGTGTGTGCTGCTGCAAAAACAAGTTGCGCGCTTTTTTTCCGACGCCTGCAAATATCGCCCGATGTGCCACTTGACAGGGGCAATATGTTTGCTGATTTGCCGATTTCTAAACACAATTTCAGCGTGTTTTTCTGCATTTTTTTTGTTTCTTCCGGTGTGGCGGATTTGCTGGTGTTTTTGTGAACGGCCCCCCCGATTGCGATCCAACAGATGGAACCTTTTTGCAGAGTGTGACACAGTGATTGGCTGCACTATTTACAGTCGAACTCTAAATTATAGGGAATCAGCTGATTGGTTGGTGGTCACGTGATGCATTCTTTCTATGCACACCGACGGACAGCGCTGCACAGCAATGCCTGCACAGAAAGCGCATGCATCACGTGACCACCAACCAATCAGCCGATTCCCTATAATTTAGAGTGCGACTGTATTGCCAGGTTCGACCACTCGACCGATACACAAACATTGCGTGATTTGGCAGCCGTTCTTAAGCAGAGTATCTGGAAACATTTCAGTTTCAAAACAATTCAGTTTTGAACGCCACAAAAAAGTTTCAATTTTACGTTGCCGTGTTTCGTTATCTGGGCTTGCTCAGGGTTTTCGAAAGCGACAACATCAAAGCACACAACGTTTGCATAACGAATAATAACACCTGCTGCTCCTCTACCGGAGACCGACGAAACAAATAATTCTTCAAATTGTTTTTTCACCAACAGCTTTGAAACTTCTCAAATGAATTGTGCACATTGAAAGAAAACGGAAAGTTGTTTCTGATATATACACTGATACAGCGGTTGAAACTTTAAACGATTATAACCATAATAATAGATACATTTAAACATGTAATTTGTGGTGTCGATCTGGATAGATACAAGAATTGAAATGGAAAATTGAAATCAAGCGAACATGGCAAGTTTTGTGATTTTGATACAAAAATTCAGATCCAGGTATCAAAAGTTCATAACTGAAAAAGTCTGAGCAGTTTTTGCAAAATAAACACTAACAACAAATCAATTTTTTTTCTTGAGTTTTGTAGTCTGTTGTCAAATAATTGACCAAATATTAAAAACCCACTGAATAACGGTTTTAAAATGAGCCCAAAAACAGAAAACATAAATAATGAAAAAAGTGCAAAACGTTGACTATTTTGTTGATAAGTAGCAAAAGAGTACGAATCGATACGGAAACAACAACAACAACACACACAACGAACAACAACAAAGAACATGATATAACAATCATAAAATCATTTTTTTACATAAAACTTGAAAATTCAAGCAGAAATTTGAACATATCAAAAACGACGATTTGAAGCAAAACCACGGCGGGTGCAAAATGGACGGTCTGTGTCTGTGTGTGGTCACGGCAGTGAGAAAGTAGCAAAAAACAACAACAATAAAAATAGAAATAGTTGCAACAATAGTTTGCTTTTGGCAGTATCAAGCGTACATAATGTCACATGTCGATTGAGTCAAAGTTGAAGAAATTGGGAGTGAATGAAGCGAGCTACAGTGTATGTGTGGTGTTCACAAGATATACAAAAAACAATTATAGAAAAATTACGAAAAACAATAGTTTGAATAAAGGGATTGAAAAGATTTTTTGAAAAACCACAATAACAAGAAGCAGGCGAACATACAGACAGATCCGATTTCTACAAAAAAGCCTTTCAACAATTGAAAGAACCTAACGAAACAAGGTAAAACCCGAGAATCAAATGCAATCAATAAAAAACGCGTTGTTGATGAAGTCAGTGAGTAATAAATTAGTTTCCGGTGTTTTTTGGTCAATAAGGATAACAAGCCGACAATCGCGCAAATTCTGGAGAAGTTTGCCACAAAGCACACAAGCAACCTCAAATGACAAACGCGTGTGCAGCGTACAACATCGACACCATGCAGTTCACTGTGCGCTCGTCCATTGAATCCACAAACGGATCTGAACGAAAAAAAACGGTTACTTAGGCTATTCTGAATTACCACATAAAGATGAAAACTAGTTTCCTTTCACGTCCACCTTGAGTTGCCGGTCGGAAAGAAACTATCATACCTGCCGATCTGAGGAAGTGCACGCGTGAGCGTTTCCGGTGTTTGCGGTCGCCGACGCCGCCATTGCCGCCGGCCGCTTCACCGTTAGCGGCGTTGCGTCGCGCCGCAGCGTCCGCGGCTGCCGCCAGCCGAGACGCCGCGCGCATGTGCACCGCGTTGACGTGCTGCGCCAGCGAGCACTCGGTCGAGAACCACTGACTGCAGCTGTCGAACACGCAACGGTGGTTGCGATTGTGCGCGTGGCGGCTGCTGCAAAGCGGCGTGCGAACGTTTGTTGCTTGTGAGCCGAGAATTGTGCAGCTGAGTTCTATGTACTTGGCGAACACTAACGTAAACACAATGATTTTGTTGGGTTGCTTGCTGTTCACACCGTGCTACAGTGTGTTTCATTAAATCTGTCACTTAGTTTCGCAGAAAACAGGGTTCACAGAAAGTGGAAGACATGGAAATCGTAGTAGCAAGACATATTCAGCCACGTGCTGTTCGAAATTTTTTCCGTTCTTGTGCTCTGTATTCTGCGAAAACAAAGTGACAGGTTTAAACGAACACAAGTTCTTTTCCAACTCTGAGAACGGCCTATCAACATATTTTTCCAACTTCCGTGACAATGCCAGGACGACAAAGCCGCTCAGGCTCGTCGTTGCCAAAATGCCGCATCGTTTTGAGAGACAACGGAATCCAAAAACATTTTACACCAGTCGAAAAAAGTTTCTCCTATCACCCACGTGACGTGCCGCCGCAGCCACGTGTATTGGTCGAGTGCAGTGCCGAACTGTTTCAGATTCGCGCACGGCTTCTCCGTTTTCTCGTGCAACCACTGACAGACGTATTTGCTGCGTTTCACCGGCGACGACGCGCGACGAGGCGCCCGAGACGTCGACGGTTCCAGGGGCTCCACGTGATCCTGAATCAGGGCTGATGTTGGTTGTTTGAAAAATACGTACAGTAAAGTTGAGCTTGTAAATAGCGTAACGACACACGCGTTTCACTAAGAAAACACGGTTACTGAAGTAGATACTGAAGTGTTTATAACGTAAAGAACACAATTTTTGCAGTCAACTTAGTAGTTCCGTTTTCTCTGTGTGAAAACTTATTACAACTGTATTATACCCGGTGCCTCTACAAAGAAAAATGCATCATTTACTCCTACCGACCTGCAACAAATGCGTCGCGAGATGATCGAGCGAGTCACACCGTTGTTGGCAGCTTTTCCAGCGGCACGCAACGGGCGCATTTTCAGCTCCTCTCACCGATTTGCTTCTGTTATTGCCAGTTGGCAGTGCAACAATGGCAGTATTGAACGTGCTAGTCGCAGTGCTACTAGCGGTGCTATCGAGCGACAACGCGGACGCCGCTTTCGGCAACAGCGCCGTTGGTTTCGGCAAGCGCGGCGGGCTGGCGGCGACCGTCAGCTTTGTGTTGTTGTCGGTCGTGTTGTGCTCCGCCGAGAACAACAACATCCGGGTGTTGTTGTCGTTGTTGTTGTTGGTGTTTGCATCATTGTTCGCATAATTGTCCAAGATTGTCGTCGTCGTTGGCGTGTTGGAGGAGGCACGCGACTCGATCGAGCTGCTCGTGCACCGCGGCAACACGATCGACACTGGCAACAGCTTGCTTCGGTGGTGCTCCAGTTGCACGAGATCGTTCACGATCGCTGTTCTGGGATCGTCGTCGCCGCCGCCGCCCGGCGCTGTTGATTGTGTGCACGACGTTGATTGGTGATTGGTGTTGTGGTCGACGATGGAGGAGTTGCCGCTGACGCTACCGCCGAGGCCGGAGTCGCCGCCGCTGCCCGTGGACGCCGGCGATGGTACCTGAAGTGGGATTTTTTTGAAAGTTTGTTTGTGATGTGTTGAGGAGCATTACTCCTAAGTGTACCGTGCTTGATTTGCGGCAACCCGCATCGCAATGTGCACACTATAACGTCCACGTTGCCACACCATTAATTGCACGTGCGTAGTACGGATTAAAAATATTCCTTTTCTTCTCCACTTGATTTGGTGCTGTTGGTTATTGTTGATTCCCAACATTTTTAATGCTTGTGAGCGTTTATTTGATGAGTTGTTTGTGTGTAAGTTGAGTTTCATTTTGTTCCCGCTGATTAATTGCTAGAATACTGCCCCGAACGTTACGACCAGCCTTGTTGCCCATTTTAGTTGGTCGTAAAGCTGATGACGAGTCTGCGGCACACCAAGCTCCCAATCAATAATTCATCGCAAAACCAAATTAGGCAAACAATGAAAATCAATAAAGCCGGCCTAATCATACCTGTGGCTCGTTATGGCTCGTCGTCGATGCGCCGAGTGACGTCACCGGGTGCACAGTCGCCAGTTGGCCGCCAATGGCGCCAGCGCTGGCTTGGTTTGCCGTTGCCGCAAACGGCAATGTTTGACCG
Source organism: Theristus sp. LFF4_11 (assembly GCA_030248135.1). NCBI lineage: Eukaryota > Metazoa > Nematoda > Chromadorea > Monhysterida > Xyalidae > Theristus > Theristus sp. LFF4_11. The sequence goes on from JASANC010003892.1 coordinate 27,144, forward strand.
TCACTATTACTGACGGAAACCATGGGTACTTGCGGCGTTTGATATTGCTGTTGTTGTTGTTGTTGTTGAAACAAGTGAAACGCTGAGAAGTCGATGGCCGGTAATAATGGCGGTGGCGTTGGCGAGTACTGACAACGAACACGCTTGGCAGCTGGCGACTTCAGTACGTCAGGTGCCGTCTTTGGCGGTGGCGGTCGTCGGAGCGGCGGCAGCGGCAGCATCGGCACCAACGTCGGCATGCAATTGTTGTTGTTGTTCGCATTGTCGAGATCGACCGGTGACGCTGACGTTGACGGGAAACTGTTGAGCAGTGGCGGTGGCGTCACCATTGGCGTCAGAATTGGCAGACCGCGGAAGGCGTCCGGTCGATTCAGGGTGCTCGTCGTCGCTGCCGTCGCCATCGCAGGGCTCATGTCCACACTGTCGAGTTTTTTCTTTGCTTCTTCCAAACTCTTCAAAGGCCCGTCGCCAGTTCTCGCTGGTTTTCCACCAACCAGCACCCCGTGTACAGCCTGGGAAAATTAACCGAGTCCCAGAAAAAATGTCTGTGTTTGAGCAAAAATACAGCAGCCGACTGTGGCGCTAACTTCATTGAGATGAACACAATGATAATGTCAGAGAAACCATTCTGTTCACACGGTACTACAATGAACTTTTAGTGATAGAGAAACAATGTGTAAGGTTTCCAAGTTTTATGCAATATTGTACCACGCGATGCATCTCACATGAATCACTATGCCCTCGGAGGCTTACAAGCGTTATTATTGAATTATAAACGCAGCGCACGTGGACGTGACATTTCTTGAAAAAGTGTGCGAGGTTGCTTTCGAAAGGCGCGTGACCGACAAACGTGCTTCAAGTTTACGGTTTCTCATGATCGCCACGAGAAAGCCAAAAAGAGAGGGGAAAATTATGTATGATATGTTTATTTAATTGAGACAGCGCGCCACGATCTGCCCACGTGCAAACCAATGCTTTTCAACGGTTTAACCTTTAACGGTCATCGTGGTCAACCAGGAGGGGTTTCAATGTTTTGTGAGCTCGACTGAAACTTCAAGATCTTTATCGACACGAGTCAACAAGAACCGTATTGTAGCTTTGAAGACCAATAAACGAACAGATCTTGCGGCAGAAAATTAAAACACAACCAAGCAACCAATCACTGCACAACGTACCGGATTTTTGTCCATGCACGTCAAAACAAATATAGCAGAGAAAGAAAAATATTTGAAAACTTTTCAATGGCGAGTGTGCGCGCGCGCGATTAATGATAAAAAAAGTGTTGCAGATGGATCCATTGACACATGCGCACACTGCAATGGCTGTTTGTGGGTTTTGTGTTTGGTGGTGAGAAGGAAAATTTTATATGCGTTGGTGACGGCAAGAGAAGACACAAAGTTGTATAACCTTTTCTGGCGCGGACCAAAGTATGGAGAAAAGAAAAAAACAGAAAAATGCATGGGCAAAATGCCGAAACTGCAACACAACTTTCGTCAATACAAAGGAGTGTGCATCACTTTGGAGACACTAGAAATTGCCAGGCGATGGCGGTCGAAAAAAACAGCATCTGTCTTCATGTCATCATTACGTGCATAACGTACAGAGAGAAACAACGTTGGGCAGTGGCATATATATATTTGTGGTGATTAGATTTTTTTATATATAGACGAGACAAAATGTGTACAACTGGCGCGGTGAAACATCGTTGCATTAGCTGAAAAAGCGGAGCAGAAAGCGGGCCGAAACAGCGCAAAATAAAAATATGCAGCCGCAAAAGCAGTAAAACCCCGACCGTGTGTGTGCACACAACCACACACACACACATACATACACACAGACGAACGCATAACAGCAGATAGCGCGACGGAGACGTACACAAACGAAGAGAGAGAGACACGGACAGACAGAGCTCAACGGTTGTTTGTTCCACGTGCGTATAATGCGTACGATAATACAGATATGCGCACATTGTGCTGTTATTATTGACGTGTGATCGGCATATTCCGACCGTACGCCTGTGTACCGGGGATGGATATGTACGAATATTGATGAGAGACAAGCCTTCTATGAAGAGAAATGACCCTTGTCCAATACACGCAAAAAGCAGCGCACAAAGTAGCAGCTGAAATTAAGTGTGCTGTTGTACCCCTGCGCGCGCATTTTGTTTAGGGCAGCACTATGTTTTCATTGTATTATGTGCGTCATCCCTTTGACGTGGAGACAGCCAACAAACACGGCGACAGATTGCACGTGCACAACACCTAATGATCAGTAAATGAACGGAGGAGCAAATAAAGTTTGCCGTGTTGGCCCCCACCTACCCTACTGTCCCTCATTCAAGAAAACAGACGTTCGATGAGTTAAAGTGTTGGACAGACAGAGTATCACGGTTTTATTCTGCCCAGCCTCGCACCACCCTTGATGAAACTCGCTGTCACTGCGCCTCCTCGCCGCTTTTCTAGGTACACGTAATAATTCAGATGATTTCCATAAGAGCATCGAAATCACCACTGTCGTCAGAGTGTGCGACCGCGCCCATTCTATCTGTTTTGTTGGGAAAATTGCGAATTTCACAGATGCGTTGATCTGTGGGAAATCACTGGTCGTTATTTACATGCTGTCGAGGTCGAGCTGTCACACGCCCGCAATATTCGCGTTGTGTGTATTCCTTTTCTGCTATACAGATGTTCGCCACAAATGGTTTTAATGATTTGATTGACAAAATCGATTTTTTGTAACCCGAGAAAAAATCAGCCGCCCGTCATTTTTGTCCAGTTGAAGATTGACACTTTTCTGCCAACCAAACACGCTAAAAAAAGTCAGAACTCGTGTCCGGTGACGTGTTCCGCTGCGTGTCCCGAGCCGTGTCCGTGTCCCGGGTCGTGTTCTGTTCCGCGCGATGTCCCGAAAATGTCCCGAATATAAAAACTTGTTTTTTTTGTTGTCGGTTCGGGCACAGTTGTTAGTTTGCACACAGCGTTTTCTTTAATGCTGCATGCCAACGTGCCACCTATATGTACAGTATGGCCAATTAAACATGGCAGCTTTTTTTCAAAATGCAAGAAGCGCGCGAAATTTGAATCAATGAAAAAAGATGTTCAGAAACCAAAGTGCGTGTCAAATTTTACATGTTTCTCAAAACTTTAATTAAAAATTGGTATTGGTGCTCTGTTGTTTTTCCCTTTGGCCTGGTGGGGGATTATAATAATTTTTTTTTGGAACACTCGGGGGGGCGGGGTGGGGGCGTTTTGGGGGGGCAAGTGAGGGGGTGTGGGGTGTGTTGGTGGGGGGGTTGGGGGGGGGGGATGGGGGGGGGGGGGGGGGGGGGGGGGGGGGGGGGGGGGGGGGGGGGGGGGGGGGGGGGGGTTCTGAGCGAAAATGGCTAGTAGGGGTCGATTTGGTTGGGAGGGGGGGGTCCCGAGCGAGACCGAAAATTCTAGGGGGGGGGGGGGGTCGGACCAAAAAGTGCTGAATAAAAGTTGTTGAATAAAAGTGCTAGAAAGAAACCACAGCATCCAGTCAAGGCCTCTCTCTATTTGCTTTGATTTTCGTTCGGGACATCTGAAAGCCAAACGAACGAGAACGCTGCACGGGTGAGACTTGATATTGAAGTACAGCATTGAAAACATTGACGTACAAAGTGGTAAATGTACAGGGTGGGCCAAAAAAAGGGTTCCATTTTCAAACTGCTGTCACTGGCTGGTGTTTTAATATTATGAGCTGAAATTTTCAGCATTGATAAAACATGTGATGCCATTTTTCTGACAAAATTTTTATTCGGTTTGGTCAAGTAGATTCAGTTTTACAGCACAATGTTTAAGAATTCCCAAATTTTCAATAAAAACGGATTTTTAACCAAGAATTTCACAACGAATCATTGCTCATAGACATCCAAATCAACATCAAGGGGGACAGGCCAGATTCCAAACTGGCTCGCCTCGTCGATTTTGTTGGACTGCGCGTGAACATTGCGACCACAGTGTCTTTGAATGCAGCAGCAATCGATGGTCGACCGGATCCATCCTTTCGGTAAAACACGTTGCCATGCTCAAACAGATTCGTGTGCCACAAAAGAACGGACTTCCTGGTTGGCGAATCTTCGTGGCGACCCAAATAGAATTTTACGCGAAACTGCGAGTCACTGCAGAAAAACTTTCATATTGCTCCCACCAGATAGCACACCAGACTCGTTGTTCTGCTGTCCACTTAATCATGACGAAACTGCAGAAAACTGAAACTGAAACGCTGTTTTTATTCAAACCGCAGAAAAACTTTTCAAAAGGAACAAATTAACAGACAGAGCAACACACAAAACAATAAGGCAACTGAACAATTCTTTCTGTCGTAATCGCATGGTTGCTGACTCGAGTCCGTTGTGAAACATCAGAATTTCGCTCGAGCTGCTCAAATGCAATTCAAGTGTGAGACCTTTCCACTCTGATCGCATGATTTGAACTATCAATACCCCGGGTATCCACAAAGACCCAATTGTCACCTTCGGAACAGTTTCAAAATTTAATCACGCGTCTTGATACTAATTTTTTCTTGCAGTCATTTCAGTCAATTTGTTGATTTTTCGAGTTTTTTAGAAAATTTGCCACAGTGAGCGCTAGGAATTATATATCGGAAAAAATTTTTTGTCAGTAAAATGGCATCACATGTTTTATCAGTGCTGAAAATTTCAGCTCATAATATTAAAACACCAGCCAGTGGCAGCAGTTTGAAAATGGAACCTTTTTTTGGTCCACCCTGTATAACAAAGTGGTACATATACAAAAAAACATACAATGTATATTGAGATACAAACATGCAGATAATATAGATACCTACAGATGAGAGAAATATAGAGATATACAAGAGAAAATGTCTCCATCGAAAGTCAAAATCAAAGGGGGGGGGGTTGTCAGACGGTCAGGATTTGGTAGGGGGGAGGGGGGTTGGAGCCTGAAATCAGTCTGTAAAACGGTCCAAAATGGACTGCTGACGGTTTTACGAGGTAATATCAAAGAAAATTTTTGTTGAACTTTCGAAAAATTGTGCCAAAATTGAGGTTTTCAGAGCATTTTGGAGGAAAATTTTTCGAATTAAAAAAATCGGCATTTTTGTTTTTTTATCACTTTTTTTCAAAAAAAAATTAATTTTAACAATAACAACTCAACTCCGGGTCGTGACAAAACACCAACCCAACCCAACCCAACCCAACAGTGAAAAACGTGACAAAACACCAACCCAACTAGGGTTGTTAAAAAAAAACAAAAATCGTCATTTTTGTTAAAAAAAAATTTTTTTTTTTAAAATTCAAAAATCAAAGTTGTGCTAAATCAATCAGGGAGTCCGAAGAACCACATATGATATGCAAGCGCCTCCCGAATGACTCCCGTATGGCGGAACTTTGCAGATTTTGTTTTGGTGACCTCAATTAACCCTTTTGCAAACCGTCACCATGCCTCTTCTTGTGTTTTGACCTCCAAAACGTCACTAATTGTCCCCAGCTAAACTAATGCTAAAGTAAAGACAAACATACCGCCTTGAAATTCGATCAATTCTTCTGATGGTGTCGCGACGACACGACACGAAGCAGAAAGCTACCAGACAACGTAGCGCTTGCAAACGGAGCAGCGAGCACAATCGGACGCTCTGCGAGGCGAATCGTCACCTTATCTGCATCGGAAATGGTAGGCCAAGCTTTGGGACGCTCAAAAACTTCATCGCAGATGTTGTCGTAGCCTAAAATCAGTCGGTAAAACGGCCCAAAATCGATTGCTAAAGGTTTTACGAGGTATAATCAAAGAAAATTTTTGTTGAACTTTCGAAAAATTTTGCCAAAATTGAGGTTTTCAGAGCATATTAGAGGAAAATTTTTCGAATAAAAAAAATCGGCATTTTTGTTTTTTTTAATCACTTTTTTTTTAAAGAAAACTTTTCATTTTTGTTTAACAACCCTAAACCCAACCCAACCCAACCCAACACATAGTTGTTCTAGGGGGGAGCCTGGGGGGGGGGGGGCGGCCCCCCCCAAAAAAATTTCGAATCTATCTCTATCAGACAGGTTTTTTCGGCTCAGCTATTATCTATCTAAAAAAAATTTTCAGCCAGCTATCTATCTGAAAATTTTTGTCTTCGAAGACATAAAATGAGTCAATTTTTGACCAAAATTGACCATTTTTGCTCGTAATTCTTGAAAATTTTGCTAATTTTAGGTTAAATACGCGTTTATACTTGATTTTTAGTGTATTTTTAGCATTATTTTGCTGTTTTTATAGCTTTTTAGCGTTTTAGCTATCTATCTATCTAATTTCAAAATTTTGACCGGCCCAGTACCGAAGGCGAAAGCAAATTTTCGAGGGGGGGGGGTGTCGTCACGTGGGGGGGGGGGGTGCCGAAAATTTTTCAGTGGGGGGGGTGTCAGTCATGGTACAGTGACACCCCCCCCAGGCGTGGGCCATGGGGGGGGGGGTGCACTATTGTAGAAAAATTTCTGGGGGGGGTGCACACCCCCCACCCCACCCATGAGATTTTTTCGCTTAAATTTTGAAGGAAAAACGCTAAATTTTGCTGCAAAATCTTTGAAATTACAATGAAGAATGTCAAGTTACCATATATTTAGCTTACCTAATGTTACATGTTTAAACAGGATTAGGATTATGGAATGGATTCCCTTCCCTGGAGTGGTCACGTGCACCATTTTCTCATGCACCGCACTTCTAGAAAGGCTTGGCTTAGGCTTAGGGCTGAACTTAGAATTAGGATTAGGTTCAGGCTTTGCTTAGGATTAGATTTAAGACACATTCTGAGAATTGTAGTTTGTTTTAACCGTTAAACACGCGGTTAGTTTCTAGGTAAATGTCCTTTAACGCAAATGTCTTGCACCGGTCGTTTAAACATGTAGGCCAACCTTTAGCTTATATTATGGACTTTAAGGACAAAAAGTCATGATTTTTGAGCAAAAATTCATGATTTTTGGGTGGTCCGAGAAAATTTTTGGGGGGTGTCACTGTTACTTAGGTCCATTTAGGGGGGGTGGGTGGGGTGTCCAGCAAATTTCGAGGGGGGGGGGGGGGGGGTGTGGATGGTCCAGTGTCAGGTTTTGGGGGGTGGGTGTCGCGTGACCCCCCCCCCACCCCCCCACGCGGAGGTCTCGGGTGCTCTGGGGGGGGGGCCCCCCACCCCCCCCTCGTCTTCGGTACTGACCGGCCCCCCAAAGTCACATGGCCCCCCCGCGGCCCCCCCCAAAATTTTCCAGCTATTATATCTATCTATCTAGAAAATTTGCTCCAGCTATCTATATCCCCAACTAGAGATGTAAGGATCAAAAAAAATTTTTTTTTAATTTTTTAAAAAAAAAGTAAAAAAAATGAGCATTTTTTTTATTTTTTTTATTAAAAATTTTTGAAATTTTTTTTTTAATGTGCCCTGAAAATGCTGTTTTTGGCATAATTTTTCGAAAGTTCAACAAAAATTTTCTTTACAAAAAAAACAACAATTTTTTCATGAATGTTTCAACAAAAACAAAAATTACGGTGACTTGAAGGGTGATGGTCTTGACACGAAAGTGTTAAAACTACTAACATTACAGAAGTATTCATCGATCTTTTGAATCACGCATCGGCTCAACGTGGACAGCAATGCCGAGTCTGTTTCATACACCAAAGCATGTGCTGCGTATGCTTTGCGCATGATTTGTCTCAGTTTTGTTGTCTAAATCAGTTCTGAAACAATCAACGCATTATCAATTATCATACACACAGTCAGTCCTACCAAATGTGGCATATTTTTTCACCAAAAAATGCGTGCGAGACTTGTGTGCGTGAAGAAAAAAGCCGAGGTTACCGTAATCCTTGAACTCAAAATTTGACGTTTTATGACAATGCCGCATGTTTCTGAAACAAATTTAACAGCTATTTCAAAGAAAAACGCAGTTTCAGCAACTTCGTGTCAAGACCCAAAAACTACCGTAACCCTTGTATTTTGAACATACGAGTGTTTCCCGCCATTATCTGAACGGTTTCCAACATTCTAGTAAGTTTTCGCGACGATCAGGGTGATTTTGGAAAAATCGTGTCAAGACCCACTACAGGGTTACCGTAATCCTTGAACTCAAAATTTGACGTTTTATGACAATGCCGCATGTTTCTGAAACAAATTTAACAGCTATTTCAAAGAAAAAACGCAGTTTCAGCAACTTCGTGTCAAGACCCAAAAACTACCGTAACCCCTGTATTTTGAACATACGAGTGTTTCCCGCCATTATCTGAACGGTTTCCAACATTCTAGTAAGTTTTCGCGACGATCAGGGTGATTTTGGAAAAATCGTGTCAAGACCCACTACAGGGTTACCGTAACCCGTGGTGTCGTTACCGTCATCCTAGGAGTTGTTACCGTACTCCCAAAACCCAATTTTTTAAATTTTTAAAATTTTTTAAAAAACACCAACAGTTGGTGTTGGTGTTTTGTCACGCGTGTGTTGGGTTGTGTTTAGAGATGTCAAGAAAAAAAAAATTTCTATTTTTTTTTCTTTAAAAAAAAAAAATTTTAATTTTTTTTTTAAATGAAAGTTGTTCAGAATTTTTCAGGGAGTCCGAATATCACCATCTGAGGAGCCACCGACTTACCATATGACCCCCACTCATATGGGAGGAGGGTGAAAATTTCAGACTTGGTTTCGGCGACCCCATTTTCCCACCGACGACATCACGTCTCGTGTTTTGCCTCTCAATTCACCTCAAATAACATGGAAACAAGTTCCACAACAAACCGGTGTGATCATGCTGACGACACGAGGCGAAACAGCAACGAGCAACCAACGGAGTTCAGTATAGGGTTGTTAAACAAAAATGAAAATTTTTTTTTTTTAAAAAAAAAGTGATTAAAAAAAAACAAAAATGCCGATTTTTTTTTAAAAAAAAAATTCGAAAAATTTTCCTCCAATATGCTCTGAAAACCTCAATTTTGGCAAAATTTTTCGAAAGTTCAACAAAAATTTTCTTTGATTATACCTCGTAAAACCTTTAGCAGTCGATTTTGGGCCGTTTTACCGACTGATTTTAGGCTACGACAACATCTGCGATGAAGTTTTTGAGCGTCCCAAAGCTTGGCCTACCATTTCCGATGCAGATAAGGTGACGATTCGCCTCGCAGAGCGTCCGATTGTGCTCGATGCTCCGTTTGCAAGCGCTACGTTGTCTGGTTGCTGCTTCGTGTCGTGTCGTCGCGACACCATCAGAAGAATTGATCGAATTTCAAGGCGGTATGTTGGTCTTCACTTTAGCATTAGTTTAGCTGGGGACAATTAGTGACGTTTTGGAGGTCAAAACACAAGAAGAGGCATGGTGACGGTTTGGAAAAGGGGTAATTGAGGTCACCAAAACAAAATCTGCAAAGTTCCGTCATATGGGAGTCATTCGGGAGGCGCTTGCATATCATATGTGGTTCTTCGGACTCCCTGATTGATTCAGCACAACTTTGATTTTTGAAATTTTTAAAAAAAAAAAAATTTAAAAAAAAAAACAAAAATGACGATTTTTGTTTTTTTTAACAACCCTAGTTCAGTACCGTGGGCGGGGGGGGTGGGGGGGGGTACACCCCCCCAGAGCACCCGAGACCGTCGGGTGGGGGGGTGGGGGGGGGTAGGGTTAGGGGGAAAAAAAAATCCGGATTTTTTTTTAAATTAAAAAAAAAATTTTTTTTTTTAAAAAAAAATTTTTTTTTTACAAGTTAGGTTTGTTCGAAGCGTCTCGTCGAGCTGAGTTCATCTAGACTATTTTCAGAACGATCCGGAAAACTATAAGAGCGAAAATCGTGTTTTATTGAAATTATGTCCATTTCATAGAGGGAAAGTTGCATTTTCAACAGTAAAACAGGACAATTTTCGACGTGTACTTGAATATTGAACCGTTCTTAGTTGTTCCTCTTTAGAAAATTACCAAAATTTGACTGTGTTCAAAAATTCCTGTTTGCTGTAGCTAAGTCGGCAACCCCTGTCGACCCGGTCGCCCCCCCCAAGACACTTACTTTCAGGTTCAACCAGCTATGCTATCTGCCACATGGCGAGAGCCCACTCTTCAAATCATCGTATCGAAAACACGTACCATGATTTCGCGATCACGTTGCGGGCAACTGACAGACGCAAGTTTAACACGTTAGTTTAGCTCAGCACGCAAGTTTTAACATGTGGCCATGTTATCGGGTATCTGAAAAACGGTCGTGTGATGTGGTATTAACCAACATCCCCGCTCCAATTGTTTAACAATATATCGCACAACTCCATTGTAGACCTATAACGTACGCCAATCAACAAGATATCATGTTCATCTCATGGCCTACCGACTGAAAAAACATGTTCTAAGTTGCAAGAAAACGATTTCTGAAACGATATTTCAATTCAGTTAAGTCATTTCAACGCTAAAAATTGACTCTAGAAGTCATCCAAATCGAAAAACATGGAGTACGTCGGTCAAAATGACCAAATAATGACATGTACCTAAGCACACAAAGAAGTTGGGAAGAAAATTTGGTTTGAACTTTCAAAAAATTATGCCATAAATCGAATTTTCAGAGCAAAGTAGAAGAAAAATTTTTCAAATTTTTTTTTTAAGTTTGAAAAAAAAAATCCAAATTTAAAAAAAAAAAAAAAAAACGAAAAAAAAAATAAAAAAAAATTTTTTTTTTTAAAAGCCCCTAACCCTAGGGGGGGCACCGTGCCACCCCCCCTAAAACCGGGCACCCCCCCCATCGTACCCCCCCCCCTCGAAAATTTGGCCGACACCCCCCCCACCCCCCCATGAAATTTTGTCTGGCGGACACCCCCCCCCCCAAAATTTTCTGCACACCCTAAATTTTTTTTCGAAAATCATGATTTTTTGTCTATAAAGTCCATAATATAAGCTGAATATATGATAACTTGACCATCTTCATTGTAATTTCAAGGTTGCCCTACAACCTTCAAATGTGGGAGAATGTCGAGTAACATTTTTTTAAAGGAAGCAGACAAATGCTAATCAAAATGAAAAAGAAGAAAGGAAAAGAAAACGGCGTTTGTTTTGAGTTTTTCGAAGTTTCTTGGTTCAAGAGTTGAATTTGAATGAAAAATTTAAATCCAATCAAAATATAAACCGTTGTGTGTGGTGGTGAAAGTGAAAATGAAACGAAGCGACGACGATTCAGGTTCAGATTGAGTTCACTTGTTTAATCATGCCCATTTCAAGAACGAATTCGTTGGTAAGGTAATTGAATAAAACAGTGAGTAGATCAAGATCTGTGGAAGGAAGCCTACGACGACGACGCCGATGTCCAGTGATTTTCGATCATTCCAATGTCCAGTCAAAAGTCAGTCAGTCCAGTCAACGGATCGGTCGGATTCTTTGGCATTGGCATGGCAAAAACTGCATTGGCAATCATAGTTGTTCCAGAGCCGAGGGGTTGGGGGGGGGGGCAATATGGACAGCTGGAGCAAATTTTCCAGACAGATAGATAGCTGGAAAATTTGGGGGGGGGCCATGTGACTTTGGGGGGGCGGTCAAATTTTTGAAATTTGATAGATAGATAGCTAAAACGCTAAACAGCTATAAAAACAGCAAAATACTGCTAAAAATACACTAAAAATCAAGTACAAACGAGTATTTTACCTAAAATTAGCGAATTTTTCAAGAATTACGAGCAAAAACGGTCAATTTTGGTCAAAAATTGTCTCATTTTGTGTCTTCGAAGACAAAAATTTTCAGATAGACAGATAGCTGGCTGAAATTTTTTTTTGATAGATAATAGCTGAGCCGAAAAAACCTGTCTGATAGAGATAGATTCGAAAAAATTTTTGGGGGGCCGCCCGCCCCCCCCCCCCAGCCCCCCCCCTAGAACAACTATGTTGGCAATTGGCTGGCATTCAATATTCAAGTGAAGTGATTGACATAAATGAATATGATTTGAATAATGAGTGTCAGATTGAGCAGTGACTATGATTTTTGGATCCTGCCAATTCGACGCTCGTTTTTTCAATCATAAACAAATCAACTTCAACTTCAAAATCTAACATCATTTGCTCAACAACAAGATTTACTCAACCGCAATTGATACAATCAATAATTCCGATCAGATTCTGAACTTGACTGCTAGGAACCCCCGCCCCCATTGAACTTGGATCGACACAAATGGCGACACAACAGCGACCGTGTTGTTGCTGGTGGCTCAGGTAAGCTGCGGGCGGCTCGGCTCGGCATTTTTTTAAATATTCAAAGCACGCCCCCACCGATTCCGGAACCCGAAGGTACCAAACTCCGGTGGGTTTGGGGAATGGACGGCTCACCATCCCGTGGAACCAATACTCTCGCCACGTGAGGGGGACAGCCTCTAAGCCCCGCTCTGTCGCGGGGCACCAGTGATCAAAACTCGATTTCGGTTTCGGTGGCATGCCTCTGCTCCCCACACCTACACAGTCACTGCCTGGTCGTTGTTTTCAGTTTATTGAACGCACTGCACTGGAAGCCAATAAAAGCGAAATTGATTTGATTTCAAACAAAAACATGGCAAATTGGGTCGATTGCATATGTATGCCAGAAAGCAGCGTTCTGCGTTGCCCAAAAACACTAATTTTGATGTGTTTCCTATTTTGAGCTTGGAATTTACTTACTTGAACAGTTTAGGAGTTGGAAAAATGCGATTTTATTCGGTTTTAAAATTAAAAATTAAAATTTAAAACGAAAAATGATATAAAACAGTCCGAAGTTGAAAAAACCGGAAAATACAAAAAAAACGAAAAAAACGTTTTTTTTTCGTTTTTATCAAGGCACCAATTTTTAGTCTGAAAAAACGCGTATAAATACACGTTTTTACCGAGTAAAAAACCGGTATTCTTCCTACCGGGGCAAGATTTTTGAACTCAGCATATTCGAAAACCGCTTTTTTGTCACGGTTTCAGCATCTGAGGTGCATTAACAATTTGGGGGTGGGAGGAAACATCTTGGTTAGAACTTCGAACAACGAGTTCGAATGCCGTGACAAAATGAAAATCACGCAGTCAGTTAGCAGCCACCTGATCCAGTTGCTTATGTGAATGCTAAAAAACAGTTGTGACGGACACACCGCAACCAAATTGGCGTAACGTGCACAAAGGACGTTGTGTTTGACTCTGACATGTTCAAAGTTCAGACCAAATTAAAATAACGTGCGCATTTTCCTTTCGTTCAGGCTTGACAGTTGACATCCGGAATACGTGCATGGTTTTTGGCTGCTTAGTTCATTGCTCGTTGCCGCTTTCTCCCCCTCTCTCTCAACGCGCTGTTTGTTTGATCGGGGGGGGGGTTAAATTCCGAGTCCGGCCCGCTAATTCCGGCCTGAAGAGTTCCGTCCGGCCCGCTAATTCCGGTCTGAACAGTTCCGTCCGGCCCGCTCATTTCGGCCCGAAGAATTCCGTCCCGAAGAATTCCAGCTCGAAGAATTCCGGCCTGGGATAATTCCGGCCTGAAGAATTCATGCCCGAAGAATTCCGGCCCGTAGAATTCCGGTCCTATAAATTTTCGCCAGCACGAACAATATTAAACAACCCGAAGTGATTTTTTTGTAATAAAATATCGATGTTCACATGTTACAGTGTATTTTCAATGATGTTCAAAAAATGTTCATATGTCTTGTTTGATTTTTTTAAAGAAGAAAGATTTATATCTCTTTTTTTCCAGAATTATAAATAAAAAGATTATTTTTCTTATCTTATTATTTGCGTAAATTATTAACTAATTTTTATTTGTGCTGTGTTTTTTGTCTTTTTTGGTATTATTTCTGCATTTGTTGACTTGCGTGATCTTGCTGGCTAGTTTGCATTTTCATTATTTCAGACGTGACTTTTTTCAGTGTCTCAAAAAAATTCAAGCAAATTTCGCTGGGTGGGGTGTCCAGCAAATTTCAAGGGGGGAGGCACCAGTGCAGAATCACAAGTCATTATGTTCAACTTGCTGGAACAAAAAAACCTCAGGTATAATTCTACACGGCTAACAAAGCTTCAAACTAGCTGTATGAATTTATTTATTCACAATTTGAACATCGATATTTTATAACCAAAAATCACTTCGTGTGGTTTAATATTGTTCGTGCTGGCGAAATCTCGCCGGGCCGGAATTCTTCGGGCTGGAATTCTTTGGGCCGGCATTCTTCAGGCCGGAATTCTTCGGGCCGGAATGAGCGGGCCGGAATGGTACACGAGACGCATTAGTAAAGAGCGCCCAGAAAAGATAGTTTCTCCAGCTGCCTATTCTAAAATAACGTTCTGAAATTTCGCAGGTTTTTGATTGAAACAAAAAATAAAACATGAAAACGAACCTCAGACACACCAACACGATGAAATTTATGCAGGAGCCACTTGTTGTTATTGCCAGATTTGATTGCATCTTCTGATTGAATAGAATATTATGAAACCTCCAGAAAAATTGAAGAGAATGATTGAAAACCAAACATTAAAACGGCAGCATCGGCATAATCAGCAGAAAGTCGCTGCCCGAAATAATGTTCGTTCTCCAAATCATCTTTTCAACTGTCAACGTTCAGTTCAGTTATTTATTTGAATTGAATTGTCGTCGATTTGATTTGATCCAGCGTTTTGAAGGAATCAAATTGTAACTTCCAACTGAATGATCTGAACTAACTGAATGAATTGAATTCAAATCCAGAATTGAAATGTGAAAATAGATCGTTTCTTTTTGTCAGTTGTGCTTCCAAAACACAGATGAACAGAAAACGAAGACACACAATAAAATCCGATACCGACCGATGACCGATCGATGCGTCCCACAAATTCCAATCCGAACTGTTCTCAGCATTCAAAAAAACAATTTGGAATAGTGGAGTTGATTGTCACCATCAGAAATGAATGAATGTTCAGCTGCGGCCCATCGCCGTCGCCTCGCATCGATTTAGTTTGGTTTTCGATTTCTGGCTTGGTGTTCATGTTGTGAAGTTCCAGTTTCAAAGCAAAACACCCAACACAATGCACCCAAAAGCCAAAAAAGCAAACAAAAACGAAAGAAAGCTGAGAAAGAACCGATCCTAGTCACAGTCCGACATTGCCTGATCAAGGAACAATTCAACATCATGTTCAGTTTGCTCCGCTCCATTTGAAGGATGTAGCAGCACGTAATTTCAAAGATTTTGCAGCAAAATTTAGCGTTTTTCCTTTCAAATTTAAGCGAAAAAATTTCATGGGGGGGTGGGGGGGGGTGGACCCCCCCACAGAAAATTTTGAAAAAATGCACCCCCCCATGGGACCCCCCTGGGGGGGGTCCCACGTTACCATAGGTTGGACCCCCCCTCACTTTTTGGTCGGCACCCCCCCCACGGTACCATACCCCCCCTCGAAATTTTTTTTGGGCCCACGGTACTGACGGAGTTACGCTTGCAGTGGCAGACAGTGCAATTTCCACCTTTCGAGATCCTGAAAAACGATGCGTAAATGTGAGTTCTCTGCTTCTATCTCACCTTAGCGACATCGGAATTTGTTGAACTAGCCTTTGCGACGCTCAAGTACTTCAATGCGCGAGTCGATCATCACTCACCAAGGCTGAAAACAGTCGATAAATCAATCCAGAATACCACCTGCTGCTGCAGCGTTGAAGACTAAGTGACAAGGTAAAGTCAAAGAAAATTTTTGTTGAACTTTCGAAAAATTATGCCAAAAACGGCATTTTCAGGGCACATTAAAGAAAAAATTTCAAAAATTTTTAATAAAAAAAAATGCTCATTTTTTTTACTTTTAATAAAAAAAAATTAAAATTTTTTTTTTGACCCTTACATCTCTAGTTGTGTTGGGTTGGGTTGGGTTGGTGTTTTGTCACGTTTTTCACTGTTGGGTTGGGTTGGGTTGGGTTGGTGTTTTGTCACGACCCCTCAACTCCTCACTTTTATAAAACTGGCCACTGGTCTCTTGTATAATACATTGCTTTGCTTTTTAGATCCATTTCAGAAATCAGCCAGCAGTAAACATAATTTCGTTTGTCTCATTCTATTTCCAGGCCAGAGTTCCAAACCAGCAACAACGCTTTATTGATTTATTCAAACAATGGGCGCTGTGGAATCGCAGCATCACCCCGAGCACGAGCAAGCGAGCGCGCAGCGCAAACGGGACGCCTTCGACACGGTCTACGTGTCAGACGAGGCGGCACGTCGGCTGGCTGGCGGAGCGACCGTCGGCGATTACCGGCTACAACAAGACGACGACACGAAACAATCATCGTCGTCGAGTGCTGCAACAAACGGCAAGAAACATGCGACTGCTGCTGAACAGCACGACGCGGAGAAACGAGACCGCGAGCGGCGTGATCAGCTGAGGTCGGTTGTGAGTTTTCGTTTTTTTTCGTCAAGGAAGAGCGAAGTGAGTTTTTAATTAGACAATTAATCGAACTCTTGGACAGAAAAAAACTCGATGTATATTATTAATTCATATCTGTGCGAAAACACCAAGACAGCATTCAACCAGCCAGCGCCAGCCTATCCGCGTGGTTTTATGGGGTATTACCGTATTACCTCCAATAAACCCCCATGGGGGTTTATTTCTTCAGCGACTTCTGGGGGTGGGGTTTATTTTGGGGGGGGGGGGGGGGTTTTATTTTTTGGGGGGGGGGGGGGTTTATTTGGAAACCATTTTTAGGGGTGGGCAAAATGGCAAAAATACCTTCCATGGCAGGAAGGAAGTCGCAGAAACTTCTACTCTACATAGAAATTTCCTTTTGCAACAGCCTTTTGTTTTGAAATTACCATTAACTCATCCATTTGGGGCATAGTTGTTCCAGAGCCGAGGGGTTGGGGGGGGGGGCCGATATAGACAGCTGGAACAAATTTTCCAGATAGATAGATAGCTGGAAAATTTTGGGGGGGGCCGCGGGGGGGGGCCATGTGACTTTGGGGGGGCCGGTCAAAATTTTGAAATCAGATAGATAAATAGCTAAAAACGCTAAGAAGCTATAAAAACAGCTAAATAAGGCTTTAAAATACTCTCAAAATCAAGTATAAATGCATATTTAACCTAAAATTAGGCACAATTTTTTCAAGAATTTTGAAAAAATGGTCAATTTTGGTCAAAAATTGACTCATTTTATGTCTTCGAAGACAAAATTTTTCAGATAGATAGCTGGCTGAAAAATTTTTTTAGATAGATAATAGCTGAGCCGAAAAATGTTCTCTGATAGAGATAGATTCGAAAATTTTTTGGGGTGGGCCGGCCCCCCCAGGCCCCCCCTAGAACAACTATGTGACTTTAGAACACGAGGTAATTGAGGTCACCACGCGCGCCGCCATACGGGTGCTGGACGCCCAAAATTTTCTCAGATGAGATAGATAGCTGGAAAATTTTGGGGGGGGCGCCGCGGGGGGGGCCATGTGACTTGGGGGGGGCCGGTCAAAATTTTGAAATCAGATAGATAGATAGCTAAAACGCTAAAAAGCTATAAAAACAGCTAAATAAGGCTTAAAATACGCTAAAAATCAAGTATAAATGCATATTTAACCTAATATGAGCACAATTTTCAAGAATTTTGAGCAAAAATGGTCAATTTTGGTCAAAAATTGACTCATTTTATGTCTTCGAAGACAAAAATTTTTCAGATAGATAGTTGGCTGAAAAATTTTTTTAGATAGATAATAGCTGAGCCGAAAACGTGCTCTCTGATAGAGATAGATTCGAAAATTTTTTGGGGTGGGCCGGCCCCCCAGGCCCCCCCCTAGAAACAACTATGATTTGGGGCCTTTGCATGCAACTTCATCATTTTCAATTGCCGCATCCAGCCACTGAATTCGGTTGGCATAAGCTTAAACAGGTTTCAACACCCCCATGGGGGATTATTTTGGGGGGGGATTATTTGGAAACTTGTCGAGGGGGTGGGG
>JASANC010003895.1:0-27412 GCA_030248135.1 Theristus sp. LFF4_11
ATATGCCTAGTGAAAGCAAAAACTAACAAACTATACTCGTTATACCTGTACCACGGAAGTTGCCAAGTTTCATCCAGGAACGAACACAAGCGAATATTCAACGAAAATTGCACATTCGCTTCCAGCGGGTGCAACAGAGAAAACAGCAGCTCGGATAAGATGTCGTCACCGATTATGGAGACGGGGTCGTAGAATTCCTGAAAAGTAATAACATTCTTTCTGTTTTTTTTATTATTTTCACTCTGACCAATTTGTTTGTTGTTCCGTGTTTTTGACGACGTAATTCATTCTGTCATTCAGTCAAGACCGTGCAGCAATTAGCAGCACTTTTCGCGTGGCATAAGTAGGAAGCTTGAAACATTAGGGTGAAAAACAGCTTGAATGGTTGCGCACAATTGTTATGCAAGCCTGCAATACCTGTCACTTATTTCACAGAATACAAAGAGCTGTATAAGGACGAGAAAACGGGGATCGGAGTTGCAAGAAACCAAACGTTTACCCAAACGTGTGTTTGATTTCAACCAAACACGATACATTCCTTCTCATTCTGTTCTGCAAGTTTTGCATGGTACTGTGTACTGCGAAAAAGTGACAGGTTTGAACAAACATACTTTTGACACCACAACACCATACACTTTTCTCGCACAACTGTATGAAATGTTTGGAAACGTTTGCTGCATATTGGAAGTAAAACTCGTTATAACGCACGTAAAGCACGTGACGATTCTGTCGCAGCGTTCGTAGGATTTTCCCCAGCAGAGCTTTGTTCAGAGCGCAGCGAATGAACAAACGGTAACGACCAGTCTCGGAGGTGGTCTGTGAAAAAAAGTGAGAAAAAATGTGGAAAATTATGAAAAAAATCCAAAAAATCTAATGAAAGTTGCATAGTCTTGAACATTCTGAATCTGAACCGAACTACATGCAATTAGCAGCGTGGTATATGATGGTTTCATTCACCTGCGAGGCTTTTCCAGTGAGTGCCTGACAAACTTTCCACATTATACATGTATTTCCTCTCATTTGAAGTAAAACGTCGTTTTAATTAAAATGTTTTACATTTTGTATTTAATGTTTCCGGCATTCTCGGAACTATAAGCAAATCTGAGTCCTTTTGTAAAACCAGTACATTGCAATGGAACTCAAACAAAAATGAGAAGCATTCTGATGGAACCTTTTTACACTGATGACAATAATCCAGCGCGATGTGCAGTGGCCCTGATAATTCAGGCGTTTTCACGGCGCGAAACAGACAAGCAAGCCAGGTCCAGACTGTTACTCTTGCGTGGTGTGATCGGAAGACGTTTTCTGAAAAAAAATACTTTCCAAAAAATTCTGAATTTTTTTTATCATCGGACTTTTTCACAAAAAAATCGAGGTGTGTTTGTTTTTTTTTGGTCAAATTTGCAGAATAAAGTTCATTCTGTGCTTCCATTTTGTGTTCTCTTACGGTTGTGGATTTGTTCCGTTAATTGACAGATATGTTTGCCCAGATGCGATCAGTTTTTGCTTTCTGCTGTTCTTCCATCGTTAGTTCGTTTGTATCTTGCCCAATGTTAGTCTTTTATCTTGTGTGCCCGTCGTCATTGCGTATTATTGGGAAATTTTGTGACTGCTTTTGGTCGTTACCGCTTTCGAGCGCGTAGTTGAAATAAATTGAGAATTGAGAATTTGAAAGTGACTAACCCTGTAATCCGTTCTTGAAAATATCCTCGAGATTGTGGCAGAACTGCATCAAGGCAGGGTGGTCATCTTTGATTGGCTGTGGTGACTGGCAGAATTGAAGAATGTGTACTGAAGAAGGGATTTTTTTGAAGTTTTGTTCATCCATTTTATCTTTTTTTTAAAAAAATTATTGCTGAGCGATTATTCCTAAAGTTATTCCTAACAGATAACAGAACAACAAAAAAGGAAGTTCCTGTTACCATTAATAAGGAGATATGAAACATTAAAACAAACGCGTGTTTTTTGTTCGTACCTTTCAGTTGTTTCAGAAATGGATGCGAGACAGACATTTTTACACCGTTTTTAGTGAATTTGACTAAATAATGTTATATGCATATCAAAAAATGGCTGAAAATTAAACCATTTTAAACAAACTAAAAATCCGCATCTGCGGTGCACACCTTTTAAATAAAAAAACACGCAAAATATGTTAGTCCGACACAATGTTATTCCAACAAAAAAACACACCACATGAAAAAAATGGTTACACACTATTAACCAAAAAAATAATAAATACAACATGAAATACCGGTAATTCAAACACAGAACAAGCACATTTTAGCTGTTTTAGGTTTTATTGTGCTTTTCAAGCTCCAGCTTGGTGTAGGTTTAGAATCAACCTGCGCAACAAATACATTTAGATTATACCTGGGCAACAGAACAGCAGTCAATAACATAAAGACTGTATTTTCATATAGCACAAATGAACAACAAATATGTGCAGTTGCAGACAATGTTGAAAACGCTTCGAAAATTGAAAAAGCCCGGAGCCCAAAATGTTTTTAGAAACCTCTGTGGGGTCACGGTTTTGCAGTGGGGTATCCACAGTATTCGGTCTCGCCACGATCTTGCTGTAGCGATGTCTGAACGCCAAGAAACACGCCACCACAATCGTTTCGATTTTCTCGGATACTTTATTAGTTCGGATTTTTGTTTTGTTCAGTTTGGTTGTAACGTACCAGGACCAATACGGTATATACCGTACTCCGTTCCGTAGCAGCGAACGCAGTGCCTTGCGCCCCTCAACCACACCACACAATAAACTGGTGTTTTGTTTCCCACCCAGTGCAAGAATGCGCATGGGTCTTGTGATGTATTGGGTGTTTTTTTTTTACAATTTGACACTTGGAAGGTTTGAACAATTGTACCGCAAGTCTTGCATGTAAGATCTTATAACACCAAGAAAATTTTGAAAAAAATTAGTTTTATGGACGTCCCTGAAAGTGAGGTCTTATGAAACTGAGATTACGAACAGATTACAGTTCGTTTTTTTTGTAAAAAAATGTATTTTCTGTTCAGACCTTGACAGAAAGCGACATCTTGAGCGTCAACATTACTGTTTCAGTTGTCGATCCACCATTACATTATCCACAGCCACTGTGCCCCCGTCCCTTTTTGAATGTCGCATTTGAGAAATTGTTATTGCACAGTAGTTTATGAGGTGAAAAAGCTAATCAACCATTCAGGTATATTCAGTTTTATTTACGACGTTTCTGCAACATTACAATACGAAAGCCAAAGAAAGATATTGAATGTCGGTTAGAACTTATCAGACGGACATGACGTCATCAGATTCTTTCTGCATTCAATAGGAAAACTCATGACAGCACTTTTATTGACGACATTTGTCTTTAAAGTTCTAACAGAGTAACAAACACAGTTTTATCATACCGAGATGTGTCAAACACACAAAAAAAACTTCCACCCAAGATCACAATAAAAATGACAACTGAAAACGAGAAAAACAAGTAGTTTCGCAGATGTAGAAAGATTACATTCATAAAAGAAAAAACTTTTTATCAATAAAATTGCTCAGTCAAACACGCAATTTGTATTTGAAGTATTGTGGATTTATTCAAACGTGTCCGGACTAACGTGACGTCATTTTATTTAAAAACGCCCGTTTGTCAAAGTACAGGCACTAAAATTTCAGTTTGGTGTGACTGATTCGACATTCACCATTTGTTTACGGGAAGAAATCGGCTAAACGGTAAGTCTGGTTTGCTGTGAACGACAAGCGCATGTTTTGTGGCACATGACGTCATTTCAGTGGGACACGTTTAAAAAAATAGGCCATAGCTGGCTATCATGAGCTGGAATCAGTACTAGACTGTTTGCGTGTTTCACCGTGTAAATGGCAAAGAATTGTTTTTAAAGGGGCAAAACAACAGTGATGTTTTGTTGTTGTTGAAAGAACCACAGCCAGTCCCCAAAAGATTTTCTCATACAAAAAACAAACATTCACCATTCTGAGATAATAGATAATAACAAGGACAATCAATGCAAAAGTAAGAAAAAAACAACGCAAAGAATCACAAATAACATTGAAAAAATCGCAGTTCGGACATAAAAAATAAGAAAAAAGTCAGCTCAAAAAATAAATAAAACTGAAAACTTCAGCTTTGTGAGAAAAAATTACGCCATTCGGCAAGACACTTCTGAATAAAACCATTTGTTGAATTGAATCACACCAAGAAAGCTAAAAATTCCCCAAAAATTTTCGAATTAAGCACACTGATTGGTTGAGAGATTTCCAAGGAGCCAATCAGCTTGTTGGTGAACTGAACAACTGGTGAATAAATAGAAAACTATAAATGTCCACTCATCCAACGCTATTATTCATTTCACATTTTTATGATCAATCTCAAAACCTGGAAATTTTATCTGATAAAAATTACAATAGCGATGTCACCTTTGTAGGACAACGTTGATAAGCAGCCCTTAGCAACCTCAAAACGAGATAATGAATAACAATGTGCTATATGAGCAGAAAAAGCGATCTTCTTTAATTTAAACTTCATGACAGCTGTGGAAAGTGAACAAAAGTTCATGGCTGATGCAGAATGGAGACTCTGATTGGCCGCACCAAAATCACACCAGACCAACGAAGTAACGCAGCCATTCAGTTCATTGCACAAAAAGAACTGCTTACAAAACAATAAAACTGAACAAAAAAAACACGATTTCAGCTGTACTAAATTATTAAGAGAAAATTCTGAAACGTTGTTCCTTTTTACAAACAAACAGGCAATCAATCAACCCATCACGATCGTGTTTCACACTCATCATTTACTATAGTAGACACGATAGTATAACGTTTTAGAGCGCCACAGTGAGTATGAGTTGTCGAATTTCAATAGATAGACGCCACGCCCAGGGTACATGTGGTTACCGGCATATACCTGCAGAGAAAAAAGACAGTTTACGTGGGCAAATTATAATCACTGTGATAGAACAACTCAAAGTAAAAGTAGAACGTAAAGACTGCAATATCGTGTGTGTTTGGTATGTTTTGTCTTCTGGGGCCAGTGTTGCCGCGGTTCACGTTTTTTTTTGTGTCGCGGGCGGTTTCGGTTCAAAAGGGCAAGAAATCTGTACGGTTCACTCGAATCGGTGACCGTCATTATCGGTAACCGCGGAAACACTGTGCTAGAACCGAGTACGCGGTCTGTTGGCAACGCCACCCCCCAAGCTGGGTTGCCGCAAGACCGAGCGGCCGCTCCCGAGATGAGCCGAGAGAGGCAAAAAAACCACGAACCCAGACCCAGCACAAGACACCTCTCGTGGCAGTCACCACCAACAGCACTCACCTCCTCGTGGCAGTCTCTCCTATAAACGGGAATAATCTCGTCCATCTGAGGTCGATTCGCGTTCCGCTCCGCCCTCGCTCCGGCGCTCTCGACGTCGCCGCCCCCCGTCGCGCCGGCGCCGGATTTGCCGTCGGCGCCGTCTGAAACTTTTGGCTTATTTACGCTAGTTTACATTTTATGTGAGTCTAAATAATAACGTTGAGCTTACATCACAAGATTAGTAACCGCATGTGCTGTGCATTCGGTGTAAGCAGCAAAAGTGAAACATTACCGAGCGATTTTCACTTTTTTCAGAGAAATAAATATCGGCAACTTTGATTTCAAAAAATCAATCATTCTCAGACTTATTGCGTTGTGATTCAAAATCTGAAACTGTCCTGCCGATTGGCTGCGTCCAGCTACAGTAGAACTACGCTTTCCCACGCTCACAAGCTCTCCCACACTCATTTTCCCACGCCCTCACACCTTCACACGGATACTCCTCCTCCTCATCGGAGCTCTCCGAGATGTGCACGCTGACCGTGTTCGAGTCAGCGACGGTCCACACAGACATAAAGTCACAAACCACATAATGCCTCTCTCCAGAGTTCATTACACTGATTTCCCACGGTGAAAAAAAAACAATTTTCACACGCTCACTTTCCCACAGTGAACGTTCCTAAAAGCGCATTCTCGGACGCACTCACCTTCATACGGATACTCCTCCTCCTCGTCGGAGCTCTCCGAGATGTGCACGCTGACCGTGTTCGAGTCAGCGACGGTCCACTCGAAATACACGCCGAATCCGATGTCGTAGTGGTCGGTCGCGAACTCCCAGAACAGACACGAGCCGTCCTCGTGCGTCGGCACGCGCACCTGCAAGGTGTGGCCGGAAGGCTAGGACATTTCGAAAACGTGAAATTTGGCGCGAAAGTTCACATTTCGAATTTGAACTGTTACAATTGGCGCGAAAGTTGACATTTCGAATTAGAACTGTGAAATTTGGCGCGGAAAAGGCAAGAGCCACAGAAAACAGTTTCAACCAAAACCCAAAAAAAAACACATAACAGCCCCCCCCCGTTCACTCCGGAAAGCCTTACCGTGACCGTTTCACCGTGGCCCACTTTTATGACCCCCTCGGCGCCCTCTTTACGAATGGCCGCCTTGAAGTCACCAATGTCCTTTCGTGTCCACATTGACGCCGGTGGAATGGCAGGGTTGGCTGAAAGGAAGTTGAAAATCTTGCTTTCGGAAGGTCACAAAAGATAAAGTGCTAGTCTGTAAACGGTATTTTATGTGTGACACGGTAATGTTACACAGCAGCGAATGTGTGTGTGCCTGTGTGTTGGTTTGTAGTGCGCAACATTACTGTGCTATAACATAGTGCACGGTCTTTAGACGACCACTTTCTCGTACGATACGTTCATACGATTTTTTCTAGTCTGTTTTTAACTTGACCGATGTTAATGTGCCTGGAAATTAGGTCATGCTGATTGGTTTTGCATTTAAAGAACGAATCAATTGATCCTATAAACTGTAGGAAACAATTGTTGTTTCCTGTGACAACCGAAATTCTCTTGCTACGAGAAAGCTGTGTGCGCCTTTTCTTGGAGTGATCCACTCCACATTATCCAAGGCAAATTCAACTAACACTCGGGGAAGGAAACACGTCACCAAAGAAACAGCTAATGTTTCAGCTCGAATTTATAAAGAACGAAAAACAAGCAACCACCGCTTAACTGCTTACGACCGCTTAACTGCTTACGACAAGTCTAGCACAAATGCAATAAAATTATAAAAAAAACACACTAAAACGGCGTGCGTTCATTTGCGTCCCGTTATTTCCGGCCCACGCATTTCCGGCCCAACATTTCCGGCCCACTCATTTCCGGCCCACCCATTACCGGCCCCGTTCATCTGCGTCCCACGCATTTCCGGCCCACTCATTTCCGGCCCACCCATTACCGGCCCAGCCCAATAATTTGCTTCCAGTGACTTCAACCGCCACCCATTGCTATATTTCATTCTGAAACTCACATTGATTAGGCGGTTACACTTTGAACTTAGGGTTCGATTTTTTAATTCTTTTTTTCATTCGGATTTTTTCGTGATGCATCACGAAAAAATGCAAAAACTAAATTGATCATTTTCACCTTATCAAAAAGGCTTGGCTTAGGATCAGGATTAGGTTTAGGATTAGGAATGATTAGGATTAGGAAACACGACCTGGTTGTGGATCCACATGTCCAAATTTGGTTAGAGGGGCAATTTTCATGAGTTTTTGCTAATTTTAAGAATTAAAATGATTGAATTTGGCTCTGTGTCCAGTGCTCGAACTCGAACTCAGCGCGTCAATTCGGTTTGAAAAAGCTCCTATTTTTGTCGACCTATCAGACATGTTGTTGTTATTGAAATTGAATGTGCAAAATCAATCAGAACAAAGCAATAAATAAAAACACATCAACTGATTCATCGACGAAATTCAAACTGAAGCATTTGTTCCAATGTCATGAACAAATAGAAGCGATACGAAAACGAAAACTGAAATAAAAAATTTAAGTATTTTTGTTAAAAGCATGTCGGTGAGTAGGGAGTACAATTTAGAGTGCGGTTTCAGTTTATTTTCGTTGTCCGTGGCGAAATACATCGCAGAAAGATGATTATTGGGCTGGGCCGGTAATGGGCGGGCCGGAAATGAGTGGGCCGGAAATGTCGGGCCGGTAATGGGTGGGACGGTAATACGTGGGCCGGTAATGGGTGGGCCGGAAATGTCGGGACGCTAATGCGTGGGCCGGAGTTGACCCCGCACCCACTAAAACCACCAAAAAACAAAGTTTTCACAAAACCAACTTTCTTGTGCCGAATGCCAAGTGGAACCATAATTCATATCTGGGCTCGCCGGAACAGGCATATAATCGGCCATTTTTTCATTCCAATGTTACCTTATTATCACAGTTTCTTAGAAATGTACATTTTAACCAAAAAAAAATTCTCCTCTTGTTGCTGTAGTGTGGACATTTTGATTTTGACTACATTCTGATGCGTATAACTGTGTGCTACTGAAGAAAACAAAAAACAATTGAAATGAGCACAGTAAAAAACAAAAACTAACTACAGTAAAAAACAAAAACAAAAACAAGGTTTACTCCATAAGGTTTTGCTCAATCTTATATTGGTAGAAAATCTAGTTCAGCTGACTCCCTAGCGCAACCAATCAGCGTACAACATAAATAACCAAAATTTAAATAAAAAACAACCATTCAGATATCCTTTCAGAAAGTTACAAGACCGAATCTAAATCCAGAAGAAATGAATCCAGATGAAATGATTGAAGAGAATAGAATACCGAAAATGAAATCAAACGTGACACCAGGTACCAGCCGTAGATTGAACAATGAATGGAAAGCATGAAATCAAAAGAAGAAACTGAATTTGTATTCATTAGGGTGGCGAAGAATACAAAAAAATAACGTTTATCTGAATTTAAACTTTTATTCTTGGGTTTCTGGGATGTGCAGCTAATAACAATGTTGGGTTATAACGTCAATAAAAAATACTTAAAAAGATAATAGTGGCGGTAAAAACACGAAAAAAGAATGTCAATTTATGGCAGCTTG
This sequence comes from Theristus sp. LFF4_11, assembly GCA_030248135.1. NCBI lineage: Eukaryota > Metazoa > Nematoda > Chromadorea > Monhysterida > Xyalidae > Theristus > Theristus sp. LFF4_11. The sequence goes on from JASANC010003895.1 coordinate 8,909, forward strand.
AAAATACTCGTTCATCCAATGGGCTTTTTCTACGACTGGCGAGAACGAAACTTACAATGACACATGGTGCCTACACGGCCGTGCACTGTGGAAAGCGCTAAAAAGTTAAAAAAACACAGTATATTTGTAAAATCATATGAACTTAGCCGATTAGTTGAAGATCACATGATGCATGCATTCTGTGCAGTGACGGCGGAAACCAGTATTCAATAAAGCATACATCACGTGGCCACCAACCAATCAGCAAATGTTTTTAAGTTGTTAGAATTTAGCATTTAGCAACGAGCGACTGATAAATGCGCAGAAAATGAGCTCAAGAAAAGGCATATTGCAGCGCTAGCTATACAAGTTCAGCTGTAAATTCATGACTGTACAGTCCGTGCCTCATTGTTGCGAAATTTTTCAAAACATCAACACAACAACAAATTACAGAAGTACTGGGCACCTTATGAAGTTTACATTACATTACAAACATTACAAAAACAAAAAATCCATAGCAGATTTCCGTGTGTCCAGTTTTGCTAAAAGTTGCAAAAAAATCTGAAATAAAGAAAAAAAGCAACCGGAAAATCAGGCAGCATTACGGAAAAAACAGACCCAATCAAAACGAAAAATGTACATTAGCTTCTTCCCGCTTCTATGTTTTTTTGCACCCGAATCCCACAGGAAAATAATAATAACAGAGACGGGTACAGGGTGAGCGTGAAAATGTGACTTCTTTAGCCTACTTTGCTATTTGCCTGCCGAAAAAAAATAGCCGTTCGTATAAGTTTGATTGCTGTTGCTTTTGAACAGGACATACTGTTTAGTCGAAAAATAGCATGTTAAAATAATCAATTCACCAAAAAAAGTATGAAAACATCAGAGGCAGGGGTTAGTTCTTTTGATACTGATCAACTTAATACTCAACGAGAAACATCATGGAAAGACATAGCCTTTGATGAAAATCATGTCCATCCCTGGAAAGCAGCTTTGGAAGATAGGAATGGGGTTTTGGCGTTCATTAATTTAAAATTATGTTTTGTACAACCGGAATATCAGACAACAACAACCAACAACTATTTCTCTTCACCACTGACCGCTGCGTTAGTCAAAACGAAAGAAAACTGTACGCCCAGCGAAAACTAAAAACACCCAGCCACACCACCCTGTAATCTGTCAGACGAAAAAAGCGCCGTCTAGCTTATCAAAACGCCATGAAAGAAATTGGACGCAGCAAGGGGAGAAAAAACGGACAACATGAATTGAGATGGCGCTGCATTTAGATTGATACTCAGTATTTTCATTCAAAGAAATTCTGCAGAAACGAGACAATACACAGAAATCGTGTTGACGCTTTTTTACCATGATCATGAATGGGTCTAGATACCACTAACAACCTCATATAATGTGACAAGAAATAGAAGAGAATTAGAATAGTAAAAAAATATCTGCAGATAAAACTGGAAACGGTGCTGGAAAAAGTGCGAAAAAAGCTTGAAAAGCTTTTGTGTTCAGCGCATAATTTGAAGGCAGAATTCAATACCACACAAAACCGAACTAAAAATTAGATTAGTTTTCTGTTGTCCAGCGTATTTTTAGCGTCTCAAAACTGTCGCGTTGCGCAAGAACAGAAGAAAAAAAAACAATTTCCAGATCGGAACTGCAGTAAAAGTTGGCCTTATTTCACGAGTGTTTTTAGGTTTTTGGATTTTTTGCGAGCTTGGTAGAAAGCTGCGATAATGAGAAAACGGCTCGTCAATTTTCCACTGCGGAACGTATTGGATTAGAGGTTTTTTGGCAGCTCTTTCGCGTTCGGTTCCTAGACCACCAAGAATTGATAATAACTTGAACGAACCAGAAACTAACTGCACATTTTCAAATTACAAAAAAATGCAAATGTCGTTAGAGTGTTCTTCAACATAAAGTTGCTTTTCGTTGAAAGGAAAAATTCGGTTCGTGTGACGGATGGGAAGTGAGCAAAAATCGACCAGCGCTGGAATTTTGCCTCAAACGTATGCAAACAATGTTTAGCCTTGAAACCTTGCCGCATCGATGAAACGTTTATCCCTTGAAAATTTGCATCATTTCCCCCCACAAACTCCCTCGACGTCCATGTTTCGCCAAAATCTACATTTCCCACATTCCCCGTCCAAAACTTTTTGCCGCATATCAATCATTTTTTCTTCAACAATTGAGCCCACAAACAGTCTCTTCATCAACACCCCCACAACGTTTTTACCAATTCACCCAAGACACACTCACAGATAAGGTTGGCATGAGAAATAAAACCTGTTTTTTTTCCTGACAATAATAAAAAAACCGATTTTTTACCATCCCCACTCACAGGGCACATCATCGCCCGCCTCCGACTCTGATTCATCCGCGTCACTGCCGTCCGAATCGTCCACAGGTTGATGCGGTCGCTGGCGACTGCTGGCGTCAGTTGACGTGTGCACGCCGTCAGCGGCTGGCGGGGGCCGGTCGCCAATTGACGTGGCGTTGGCGGGCACGCTGATGCCGTCGGGGTTGGCAGCTGAAAGACGAAATGACCAAGTGGTAATTCGGGCGATGTTTTTAGCCAGGGCTAACCCAGAGAAGCGCACAGAACGCCGTCGAGTGGGGCGCCAATCGAGTTTTGTGTGTCATTATGTGCCTATACACCCGTCAGTAAAACACGCTCCCCTAATCGCACAAACAATAGTCTTAACGCGCTGCCACGCAGGCATGAGGGTGGAAAAATTTGGAATTTAGACACCAGAATTCAAAGAAAAGATTGAAAATTTGTTCATTCTGTTTTCCCACACGAGAAAAAACTGTCCCAACCATTATTTGAGCCATTCACAACGCTGGCCGACTGCTGCGCGTACACCTGCGCCATGTACTGTTGGTAGTGTTGCTCTTGGAGTTGCTTGATCAGAAGTTGCTGCTGGAAAACAGTGAACATCAGTAAACTTTGCAGGCATGGGTATTGCGAAACACCCCACCCACTCACGTACTCACGCACGTACAGTTGAAATCTCAAATATAGGGAACCAGCTGATTGGTTGGTGGTCGTGATGCATACATTCTGCTTAACCAAACTCAGCGTCGCCACAGCAATTAATGCATGGAAAGCATGCATCACGTGATCACCGGCCAATCAGCTGATTCCCCATAAGAGATCGACTGTATGCGCCAACCAATCAGCGAACTGCCATTTGTATATGATTTTGAAATAGACACTAAGACATTGTACCGAACCTGTTCAGGGTTGCCAGCGAACTGTTGCTCTGCGTACGCACGAAACTGGTGATACGTTTGCTCGTTCAGGGCTTCTTGGATTTGCTTTCTGAAAAAAAGAGAAAACTTGAAATTCACACGCCGCCACGCTTGGTGTGATGAATGATACAAGCCCATTTCATACTAACGTACGTCGACGTACGCCAAAGGCACGTGTCTCCATGGTCAGTAGCATGTTAAAACACGAGACCCGACGTGACGTGCCGTGCCGTGCCGTGCCGTATACGCGCACGTCCGTATGAACGACCCTCTAACACCAAAACATCTGAAAACCAGTCCAGAAAACGTGCGCGTGTTTACTTTTGCGCCTCAATTCGTTGACGCTCCTGTTCAGACAACGCCGCTCTTTGTTCGTCCGTCAGCGGGGGCGGGGCTTGTTTCGCTGCTGGATCGCTAGCGGGCGCCAAGTCGCAGCCGTTTTGCACCACTACCGACACTCTGGAATTGAAAATGCATTAAATTAAATTCCGATTGCTTTGTTTTCTGGTTTAAGAAAAAATTCTCGATACGAATTTTTTCTGATTCAGTTTTACACATGAGGCACGACAGACGTGCACCACAACAAAAAAAAACAAAAAAACAAATGTTGCCGACTATGTTTTACAGTCTGGTTGGACTGAAATACAAAAAGTTCAAATTCACGGCTCAAAGACAACCGATCACTATGAAAAGAACAGTCAATCAACCAGTCATTCACGCGCACAAACAACGGTCACACTGTCTCCAAATCACAAACGAAAGTGCGAAAATTAAAAGAAGACCAATACATCCAAGCTGCACAATGTTGTTTGAACAGATGTTGTTCTCAAAAAAGCAACAACACCGAAATTTAAGAAACCGAAACAACACCGAATAATAAGAAAAGCAAGCCACTCACGAATGATAATCCACAGTTTGATGATTGTGATTATCGCTATCACCAGCACGTTTCTCCTCTATGTACCTTCGATACAAATACCTCAAGCCAAGGAAACACTGTCTCAGGCAGAATTCGTAAGCGCAACAGCAAAAGCGGGCGTCAAATATTACAGAGTCCGTCATTAAACGGGGTTTGCACTTTTGGGTGTCGATTACAGATGGAAATAGCTTTTGTTTTTATTAAGAAACTTGCTTCCCATTGTGAAACTTCGATGGCCTCTGTCGAAAAATTCCGTGTTAAAAAAATTCTGATAAAAAAGTGGTCACAAAATTGCTATTACTAATTTGGCTACTGGCTACTTAGTGACTAGTACAAGCGCGCGTTGGGAGACATATTTAGTCACAACTTTAGTAGCCTGTTTACTAGCCAGCCAGTGCCAGAGTTGACAGCTCAGTAACCATTTTTTCTCAGTTTGTGGAGTCGCTGTGAAGTTTTCTGCCAACACGTTTCGGGAAATTGACGTTACGTCAGGTCAGGTCTTGTGTTCTTGTATACTACCGTTCATACCTGACGTACGTCGACGTACGTCTGCATACGTCAGGTATAAACGGGCCTTCACCAACAAAGTGCGGGCGGGCTGAAACAATCTGGCGTTTTGCCACGCCTTTTGCAGTCTGTAGTTAAAATTTCTTCAATTTACCATCCGATAATTCACAGAGTGGATCTTAATTTCACCACTGTTTATCCAAAAAATCACCACATTCTAATTGTGGCTTTTTAAATCCATTTCACTACATAAACAAAGCACTTCCTGAGCAAATCAGTGGGATAATGACATTATGGAACTTGCCGGATCTAAACTTTTCAAAAAAAATAATCTCAACGCCAGATGTGGTTTTACAAAATGGGCCTCTAGCCAAGACACTGCTAACACGACTATTATCCTGCGCGTTTTTTTTAACTCTCAAACATTTCCGTCGATTCCAACTTTCTGGTTCTCAAATATCAGAATATCACAAAACTAGCTCTTTGATCTTTAAACAAAAAATATGGGGACCACATATTTTTGAAGGATTACTTCCTTGGTGGTTCGAAAAGGAAATGACCAGGTTATAAAACGCGAGTACAGTTTTTGAAAGTGCCGCAGTTTTAACCGTTCAACTGTTTTGGTTACAGAACCAAAAAAAAAATGAATGGCTACAAAAAAACGAGCTCAAATTCAACTAAACTTTTCTGTCGGGTTGTTATAGAACTAAAAAAAATCAAGTCAGTCTTGCAAATTTTATAGAAAAACTATCGAATTTGCAACAAAGCTAAATGCCAGCATAATATCACCGCTAAAGCCGCTTTGAAACTGCAGTGACACTCAACATATATTAGCTCATCACCCAGATACCAACATTCAATTACTCAATAGATTTTTTTTTCATTTTGGTGTAGTGATAGCCAAAGACCAGCCAGCTGTAGCTAACGTAAATCAAGTTGGAAGGGAAAAAAATATATGCGCCATGACCATAACCAGACAACCCAACCCAGTTCTGGATTAGCTCTCTCACCGACTCCCACAATAATACACGCTATTCTAATCAGTTGGTTATCGATGAAAAAACAATTCCACAAAACTGTAAAAAGCTAAAATAAAACAAGGATAATTTAATTTCCGTATTGAATTTTAAATTTGAATTTGAATTCCACACTCCACGGTTTTTCTAAAGCGAAAAGTCAGAAAAAAAGTTAAATAGCTCAAAAACTCACCAGTAAACTTGAAAAATGCAATCAGTTGAACGAAACAATTGAGCTTGAAGCTCTCCTCCGTTTTAAGAATGAAATGGTGAAATATATTTTTTTTGAAAATTGTTTGTTCAGCTCAGCAAAAAACTGCGAAAATCTGTAAAAATTCACGAGTACAATAACAGAAAATAAAATATCGTAAGAAACACACTCCAACAAAGTAAAAATGGAAAACGACAAGATCGTCAGAACGTCATCTAATGACATGCGACGAAAATGTCAACACTGTAAGCATCCATCTTAATTATAACTGAATATTCAAACCTCACCAGGCAGGGTGAATCTAAGCTTCATTACTAAGCTAACACGATGGCGACGGCTAACAATAACACAAAGTGTGTGCATGAGACAAGTGAAGATGTTATATTGCATCAGATCTAGTAACTGTAAAACAGAACCCATACTTTAATGACCATATTGATGAAAACGCTACACCTGTGGTGGAGAACTAATTTTCATTTTAGATTGATAGCTAAGTTCCAGACAGCGAAACAGCTGGCTGAAAAATATGAAATGTCAAAGCTGAAGAGCCTCGTGTTTCTATAAAGCTCGCTCTCAAACTGCTAACAAGCACATTTGAAGCCGATGCAGTCCCTGGGGGAGAAATAATCATGAAACAGAATGTGTTCCGCTAAACACATCGAAACACTCAGCGTTTCAAACTTGAATGTAATCATGCACGCGCTACTGATTGGCTGCATCACGCTCGATCCAACCAGTCGGCGCTCATTCTGATTCACCGCAGTTAATCCGTTGAAAAAAAATCCATAAGATTAGCAGAGAACACACACGCGCGCACCAACAGGATACAATCTCTAGAATACAAGAATACATCTCAAGCTTCATGCATCGCATCACAGCGCTGAAAACATGGACGGCTATAACTAACTACTAAGCCAAGTCGTCACTCACTCAACCGCGCTGCACTTCATGTGCTTTGCCAGCTAGTGTGAGCACTGACTGGCGTGTTCAGTTTTTCAAGAACAGCTTCTTCAACGGATATGTTGATGAGCGGGGAGAAAGGGCATATGTGAAAGAAAAAAGAAACAATTGTCGTTTTTTGCCATTGTTCTTGAAAGCCTATAAAAAACAGAAGTGTTCGCTACTCGCGTGAAGAAACACAGCAAGGTGTACACACCCTGTACATGGCCTGCGATTTATAACTGTCGTGACGCTTATAAACGTCCGGGCGGGCACCCAATCAGCGAACCAGGTCACAAAACAGCAGCCAATCAGGCTTTAGCACAGAAAAAGGGTCTTCCTTTAACTGAACAAGGGGAACAAAAACAGGAATTTAAAATAAGCAAACAAACAAAACCCAAAGTACTCAGTCAGTTGCACTAATCAAGTACAGTAACATTCACAAAACCTGACAGGCGTCCGTTAAATCTAATTTCCAGCAGGCACAAAATACAGGGACACAGGGTTACCGTTAGATGGTCGAACATTATCACGACAAAAGAACGCAAATAAGAGCTTTTCCTACCGATGGATAAAAAAACATAACACATGCCATTACAGGAAATGAAATTGATGTTCCAAAACACATAAAAACGGGGCACAACAACAACAACAACAACGCAAGAACACACATGCACAAGTTTTTTCTGAATCGATTCGCAGTACGCCACATGTGAATGGGTGTGCTAACGTTATGTGTTGCACGCACAAGGGCGCTTTTTGTTTACTTGTTTCAGAACAGAACAGAAGCAGACGAAACAAGATTAAGCGGTGCTTCATGTCAAGGAAGGGTGCAAGTCCGGAAATTTTCGTGCTCTCGACCGAGCTAGCGGTGCTTGGAAAAGGCGATCAATTGAACTCTCAAATTTGTGAATAAGCTCGAAATTTGAAGATAAAAACTGTTTGTTCGACTGTTTACATCGTTGACCGCAAAAACAATGTCCAGCACTCGCGGTGTCAGTCCGCAGCCCACAAAGCAAAACAAAATTACAAATATGTGAGTGGCCACAAGCCAACCCAAGCAAATCATACCCAAGTCACACAATTCATACTTATATGACTGACTGTTGCCAGCCACCACCACCACACCACAATAGACCGAAATTCCACTTCATCTACCACAAAAAAAATGAAACCAAACTTTTAACCGCTAAAAAGCAACAACTCCAATTGGAGTCCCTTTATTTTTTATATATCCCTGGTCTGAAGACATTACAACTCGGTCATAAACAACAACATAATGTTGCAGAGTCACAAATCAACACACACTGGCACATATGCACGTCTCATTGTGTGTGCCAGTGTGTTTGCTTGTAACCCATCTATAACCGAGTGCATCTTCATGCTAGGACTCTACCATGAAACAAAACCAAACCAAACGACCGCTCACCCATTTGCTTGGTGCCCTAAACGTTGCTTCTCGTGTTCGATCATCTGCGAGAACGGCGGACAGACACGGTCCAACAGTGAAATGAAGCCAGCCATCGCATCGTCACGGCTGAGGGAGCCGAGCGACTGCCATGCGGCTCTGAATGAAAAAAAAGTAAAATAGTAAAAGTAAAAAAAAGTAAAAAATAATAAATTTCAGTTTTTTTCTGTTAGAATTCATGAATTCATGAGCTTTATTATGGGATTTTTTTCTAATTTGCACACTCATAGATAGGGATGGAGCCGGTTCCGGTCCGGATTCCGGATTCCGGATTCCGGCGCCTAAAATTGGATCCGGATCCGGTCCGGATTCCGGCGCAATTTTGCCGGATCCGGCCGGATCCGGCCGGAATGGCTGAGACCCGCGAATTAACAAGTTGATTGCTCCGTTTCAGAGCTGTTCAATGGTTTGACAAATTTGTTTCGGTGCTTTGTTGGTTTTGTTATTGTGCATTTGACATGTGATCAGTGAGCGTTGCTTTAGTTTAGTGTTCTGTTCAATGGTAAATGGTTCACTGCTTTTGTCTTGAGTGGTAAACTTATGTGCAGCATCGTCCACTTTAAAAAACTTGGCTGCCAGCTTTTGGCCGACGTTGTTGATGAACAATAGCAGGTTTTTTTGAAATCAGCCATTTTCGTTGGTCATATTCAGTTAGCTGTCAAACAGTTGCTTTTTTGTGAGCCCCAGAACACCAGCGATTTTAGCGACGTGTGTTACCGTGGGTGTGCGGGGGTGCCGTGATCCCCTAAAACCCGATAACCCCCCCCCCCCCAACGACGAATCCACGAGACGACGAATCCATTTCAATGGCGTTGCCCGCCGTTTGCGCACTGAAGCAGCGCATCGAACAAGTCGATGCGAGTGGCATTGGTACGACGAAAAAAACGCTGCTGACCAGCATCGACACACGCTTCCGTGCGCTTTTCCACAACGAATCCAACATCATGGCCACGTACGTTGATCCACGATTCAAGAATACTGCAGTCGTCTTCGAAAATGAAGGCGCGATTCGTTGTGAACTACTTCACATTGCAAAGAAAATCTTGAAACGACCGGAGACGCCCACAAACTGCGACGATACATCCGAGATCGCGAACAACGACGATGACGAAAGTGAACGCGAGCCCGAACCAAAAAAGAAATCGACTGGCCTCTACGGAGGCATTGAGTTTCACGCTGCGCGACCGCGCAACCCGTCAGGCGAATCCAGTCTTGATGACGAACTGCGCGGCGAAATGAATATGTATGTACGAGTCGAATGATTTTATCGACGAACTGGACAAAAGTGATCTAATGCTAGACTTTTGGCGGCTGAACTCGTCTAAATACCCCAAACTATCGACAATCGCGCGCAGATACAGGTACCACCTGGCACCGCTATTAACAAGCGTGGCAAGCGAACGAATGTTCTCCGAAGCCAGGCAGGTGTTTGTGTACAGCCGATCTCGTCTGTCAACTCAAAACACCGAAAAGGTCATGTTTCTGAATGGAGTGTTGCCAGCACTTGATTATCCCTATGCGATGTGAATTTTGTCAATTGTTGTTGTCGTAATTTTTGGTTGGTTCATGCGCTGTGTCTTGCTGACTTTGTTTCTGTGTCTGTGCTGTTTTATGCTGAAAATGTGATGAAGAAGCGGCGAAATGTGCGTAGATGTTTTTTAGACATAAAAAGGCCATTCCGGTCCGGATTCCGGCAATTTTTGCCGGATCCGGCCCGGCCGGAATGGGCTTTTGCCGGATCCGGCTCGGATTCCGGCAAATTTGCCGGATCCATCCCTACTCATAGATGTAGCTGAAGAAACGCAGCATGTCAATTTTCGAGCCTTCTATATGGGCGACGAAACATTACTATGATTGATGTTCAACTCAACTTTGAGGTGCGTTCACGAACTTGCTGCTGAAATCGCACTGCTGAGAGTGGAAACTGTTATTTAAGAACGCATTTTCGGCATGTTTAGTAGCTATGCGCCGCTAAGTACTATTTCGTGAAGGCACGTTTAGGTGACAAAAGATTCGCGACTGCCACATACAGCCAATTAGTGAATCCCAGTGCAATATTTGTTCCCTAATTAACCGACGTGATCAAACGCAAAACAGAGTTTCTCTAGCAACGTTTCAAAATTTCTATGAAGAGAATTTTTGATATCATAATTGTTATCATAGATTTTTCTGCCACAAGGGATGGATAATAGAACTTAGAGCAATGAGCTAAACACAGACAGGCAAAAAGGCAGAACAAAATGGATACAACAGAGACTATGGTGTGAAAGTGCATGCCAGAACCGCAACTTCTTCGTTGCGCAAGCGCTTTTTCCTAGAAACCAAAAGCAGACCACAACAAAACAACTCAGCAACGTTTTACATTCTGCTTACACAGTGTAAAGCTTGTCATAGACTGACAAAAACACACTGTTGTTGCACCAACTTTTCCGCCTAAATGTGAACAAAATAGCGAATGCGAAAACGAACTCTTAATCCAACAACGCCGAGCAAAACAAAAAAAAAACAGTAAACAAAAATACTCATAAACAAACATGATTTGGAGTTTAGCAGATTGAAGCGAAGCAACAGAGAAAAAACATCGAGCTGAAATGAACACCCAACAGGCTTTTCAATATATTATTTTTTAATATTCATTTTTTGCCACAGTTTCCAACTGAAAGATCACGGAACACATTCGAAACCGCGATCCAAAAAAAAACGCATATCGCTACTTTTTTTACTCTGGTTCCAACCGGAGCTGAACGGAACCCACTGAACCTGGCAACTTGTGTGGCAAGCCCACCAACTCAACAAGTACAGGGTGGGCAGAGATAATGGGCAATTCGTAATGGACAAATCAAATTGTCAATGGGACACAGCAGAAAAAAAAACGATTTTCCCGCTAAAACGAACGCGTTTCTTTTTAATTTGAACTTTTTCAGAAATTGAAAAACTTGGAAAACGGAAAACAAACAAACAAAAGCTGTCATATCATCTTGAATCGTATTATAGAAGAAAAAATCATTAAAGACCAGAATGATAACGAAACACTTAAACCTAAACACCTAAACTCAGGTTGCGAGATCAGAAGATTTAAGATCAAAGATGGCTGTTCTAAAAACGCCAATTCTCAGCAAACCTTTCTTATCAATCAACACTATTTTTTATATTCGCCGCAGTTTTGGCCACACACCCTGTAGATCCAATCATGTTGAAAACCGGCAAATTGCGAATAACAACGTAATTTGTGTGTTAGCTAATTTTACAAGCAGGGGCCAACCGACCTTTTTTTCAGAAACCTAATAAAAATGCCGCAAAAATACATAACTGTTGAGTGAAATATGGATGAAAAGAGTGTGCAGGGATATTTTTCGCGACAAAAAAGACACCATAGTTGAATTTAAACCAGAAGTCGAAACAGGAAAGTTATTTGTAAATCTAACAAAAGTCAAATGAGAAAACAATTCATTGAAACAAAACCCTGGGGTGGAAAAAATTACAACTTTATACCATACTCGCTGATTGTTTGCCTTTGAATTCTAATCGATTTTCGTGCTGAATGGTGAAACCGCTAATCAGACTGCAAAATTTGAACCAGTAGTGACTCGAGATGACATGATGAACTCGTGGTCAAAAAACTTATGGTATGTGCAGCTCGCTGATTGGCTGCTTTTCAAACGCATTTGCAACTGCATTTTAAGTGTCCATGATACTCCTTCGTTTGAATGAATTATTGTGTGGCCAGACTGAGAAGTCCACCCAACTGAGTAAGACTTATAAATTACAATTATTACAATTACAATAAATATAAAATCACAGTTTATTATGGACCATCGCTTTCTTTCTCTCTCTCAGAGACACTAAATCATCCAAATTTCTATTTCAGATTCAGAAACCCTAAAAATAGCATAAAACAGCTTCACTTATCACAAAGAACCCTCAGAACACATCAAATAGCGGATGCAGAAAAAAGGAGAAATATTTTACCCACAATACACTCCCTTGATAATTGCCAAACAAGCGGACACTAATCACAAAGTACAAGATTCCGTCCAAAAAAAACTTGACATTATCTTCAAAAAGATAACTTGCGAAAACCTACGTCATAGAAACATGCTCATGAAAAATGGGCTTCGGTGAAAATACTTGAAATTTTTTTTTAAAAAGGATCAATCTAAAAAAAAACATTTCTGTATGTGTTATTTCCGTAACAACAAAATTCCAACAAAAAAACGAAAGCAAAAATATCAATATTATCAATACACTTACACACACTTAAATATGTTGCACCCAATCAGCAAAACGTATTCAAATAGTGGTTCATCAACTAAACTAAGTCCTTCATGTGACTGCAAGAAAATTTGAAACATACTTTTCAAGTACGAATTTCTTTCAAAACCGATGTACCAACCAACAATAAAAAACAATGCAATGCAAGCAAGTATCGGCGCATGAGTGAAGATACAGTGAATTGTCTTCAAAAAACTAGAACTTCACGCTAAAAAGCACCCCTACACAAACAAAGCCACAAAAAAACATCACACTAAGCAGCCGATTCCCAGTTACAAGCGCGTCCATGCGGTACCAGTCATTTGGGAGTTATTAGCAGCCGGTTTGCACATAGCACGGTGGTATAAACACGCTCTAACAAAATGAGCTGTAAATTTGCTTCACACAAACGCAAGCTGTTTTCTTGTGTGTCAGTTGCCTTTTTTCATTCTTTCGAACTTATTTCCTAAGTGCAACATAGAAGAGTGCGGAAAATTAGGGAAAAATGAAAAAAAGATAGAGTTCGTTGAAGAGAACGTGTGGTGTCTTGGAGTGACGTGCATGGGTCAAGTGATTTTTTTTTTAATTTCACGAATTCTAGTAGTTTTCTTTTGATTAATCAATCATCACCAAACGTCGCGGGATACGGAACACACAATTATTCATGGCGTACATGCTAATTAGCCACACAGAAAGCAGAAACATCGGCATTTCCAGCCGTAATGTCCTTGTCCTAGCGAACTCTGATTCTACAGTCTACTATAGTCTAACTCTATAACATATCCAACTGGTTGATGTGCGCATTCTGTACAAGAATTGCTGTGGAGGCGGAGCTTGGCTTGCATGCCTTGCATAGACTCCATGCATTAACACCATCACGTTAACACCAACCAATCAGCTAGTTGGATACCACAGTAATTTTGGCTTGCCTACTCATGGTGTTTTACACTTCTCTGGTATTATGCCGTGCACTGCAGAATAAAACTGACTGACTGACTGACTGACACAGTAATGTACTTATAACACAGTAATGTTGCACACAGTAACAAACAAACACAGAGGCACGTACACACACACGCTGATACATGCGTCACTGTAATATCGCGTTTGTCTGTGTGAACAAATGGGAAAACATTTCATGGAAACAAAGCAACTAAACTGACCTGACAGTTCTTTCAAACAAAAGTGCAAAAAAACATGGTTTCAGCAAAATATACAAGTCATCACTTAAGAGTTTTCGCTCAACTAAGATTCGCAGGAACTATTAGATGGTAAACAATATCGCATCATCCTAGAAAGCAGAGATCAAAATAAACATGTTTACGAACCGCTTGAGCATATTGGCGAAAGGCGAGCAAGTTAATTTGATAATTGAATGGTTGCTAAGTACAGAAATAACTTCCGGCTATTCAGAAGAAGTGGTTTTCAGTCAAAGCGAAACAATAAAGACACATTTGAATTCTAGTCACCAATTGCTGTTCACAGCTAAACCTAGAGTTGGTAAAAAACCGGTTTTTTATATTGCCAGGAAAAAACGGTTTCTTTTCCGTTTTAAAACCGTTTTAAAACCATAAAAAACCGAATGCTTCCCACCTCCTAAACTTTTCAGAACTTGGCATCTTGAACTCAAAATAGGAAATACATCAAAATTAGTAATTTTGAGCAGCGTAAAATGCTGTTTTCGGGCATACAACCGACCCAATATGCTGTTTTTGCCACCAAATGCTACCCAATTTTTTGTATCAAATCAAATTAATTTCGCTTTTATTGGTTTCCAGGGCAGCACGTTCAATAAATTGAAAACAAAGACTGGGCAGTGACCGTGTAGGTGTGGGGAGCGGGGAGGGACGGTTGCAAGGAGACCGGATAGCTGACCCCGATTAGGGGGCGAGATTTGCAGAACTGCAAAGTGAAACCGGTGGCGGATTGCGTTTGAAAAATAACATTTCATCAGTTACCCTTTGCAAATCGACAACATCGTCAGTCAGTCTGCATATGCACTTGGTTTAGCACTCACCTTGACTTCATCGTATTTCACTTGACCCTTGACACAAAAGCTTCTGCAAAATGATGCTTCACCAGTTCAGTTTGACACAGTTCACTGCACCGTTTTTTTCAAAAATATAATTTTACATTTTATCAATCAAACGAAGAGTTGTGATTTTTGACCACGAAGTTTGAAAATTTTAAGGTAAAAAACCGGTTCTTTATTTTTTCAAGAAAAAAAACTGGAAAAAACCGGTTTTAAAACGGAAAAGAAACCGGTTTTTTTCCTGTGCCAACCCTAGCTAAACCCAATTTCAATTTAGCTCAATCACCCAAAGCACAGTCCCGCCGAACACATCGCTACACATTCAAGAAGCAAAACAAGCGCAGCTTCAGCAAACACGTTTTATAGCAGTCGCCCATTCATGAACGCGCGCTGCTGCACGTCAGCAATGACAAAGTCACGTTTTGAGGTCCGGCTGTCACATGCATGAATGGGCTTGAAAGGCCCGTTCACAGATTCACAACGAAACCGTTGGTGACGCGTATAACGCTAAATCAGCCTTGAAATATCTGCTGAAGAAATCATTGCAGTTTTAACCTAACGGCCTTAACTGGGCACACTAATCATTAATTGGGTCTTAAGAGGTTTAAATCAAACACTACACCATCCAATCAAACCGTTCATTTTCCCTTTTATGACCCACAAAACAAAAAAACAGCAACCAAATTTAACTAAACTAAGCACAGACCAAGTTTACTACATACAACACGAGCAAACAGCCGACGTGTTGCAGATGAAGCGACCAGAAAGTTCGCTCGGGAGCTGCAAAATCTAAATCAAATCAGTCGTTCTCCAACTTCAAAGCCGTACACACAGACAGACTGACCCAAAACCCGCGCAGAGGCAGCACAACTGGTCGTTACTGGTTTACATTATGTTTCGGCTTCGTATGGCCTCATATGTAGTTCAAGTAAGTCATGTCTGGGTTTAGCGGGTATTCAGTCGGCAAAACAGAAACTGATAAGTAATGCGAATATTATATGCAAAACGTATATAGATGTGAAGCGTAATGTGTATGTGGGGGGCACGGATGTTGGCTGATTGGAAGCAATGACTAAGTCCGTTCGCGCATGAACATGTTCAAACGTTCAAAGACGGACCGACGACAATGAAAACTAATCATAACAAGACATCTAACAGGTGAATAACGGACGCTATTTTCTGTAAAAAAGCAAAACTGAATGGAGACAAACAACAAACCAACTTTCGAAAATCTAGTGAGGAGTTTACCACACGTGATCATATACGCGTAAAGCTTTCAAATATGTTATATTTTAGACAAAGACGCCAATTGGTTGAAGATAAAGCTAAATCTCAGTTCGACATGCCAATTGGTTCCGCCAGTAGTATGAGCACTATACCCAGACTAGAAACCAAAACAAAGAACAAATTTTCCATCACAAAAAAAACGAATAATTCTGCACGTCAAAGGCGAAGCTGAGAACCGAAAATCGGATATAAACCCAAGTGTCATTAAGCCAAAATATTACGTATGTGGCCTCAGGGTTAGCCAAGTCATCTCCCTAAAAGTATGCACATATGCATGAAAGTGCCGCCCCTCTTTGCTGGTATTAGCCAGTCACACCGGCTACGGTGACCGGCTACGTCAGAAAACGCCTTGAAATGTTGGCCTAAGCTAAGCCTCGAATACAAGCAGCTGATTACGTGAATAATGTTGAACAGTCCAAATCGAGGTTGAATGCTGTTCACGTGAAACACTTCTTGTATTCGAGGCTTAGTCTAGGAAATACTTGCAGGAGGTCGCTAATGCAGCTGGTGAAACTGTTTAATACCAACACGATTTGAGATGCAGCATATGAAACTGTTTGGGAATATTAAGCAGAAGTAAGCAGATATAGTACTGAAGCGCCGAACAGAGAAAACGAGACGTGCAAAACCACATGCAGGTCTCGCTCTTCGATAATATAATAATGTCGCACTTTCTGTCATAGAGGAAGTCACGCTAATATTTAACTTAAGCGCGTGAAATTGCGGATACAGTGCAAGTTTTTTTTGCCAGCTGTGTGGCTTCGGATCTCACAGGGGCACTATGGGCGATCAGTTGAGGTAATGAAATGAAAGCCAAAAATATTGACATCATGGAATTTAGCGAAACACCCGTCCGCCCGCACACTTATAGTTGATGAGAGTTGATACAATTTTCCAAACACAAAGGCGGACAGTTTTAGAGCGCGAATTATGCACATGTTTATGAATGGAAAATGAAATGGAGACCAGGAAGTTACTGACAGAATTTAGCGCGACCTGCGGTAATTAATTGATTGACTTATTGACACTATTGAGACATTTTAGACTGGACGCAGTGGGTGGGTGTATAAACACCGATAATTTTATCCTCATGTTAGTCTGGTTCTCGTATTTATTTTATCCAACCGAAAATACAAGAAAACAAAATTTGAGTCAGCAGGCCAGGACAGATACTGATATATTATGAACGTTTCCTTAAGCGCCATTCATGGAACTTGCAGTGCTGGCGTCCACTTCGCTGCGCATTCATGAAGCAAAAACGTCGCCGCTTCACGAGTTAAAGTGACACCCTAGGATTATTTTTTAAAGTCGGTTCTGCAATTTGTAGAATCTTTGCAAAGAAATCTGCAAATGAAATTTCGAAACATGACGAAAATGGTTTTTGTGCTTATTTAGTGTCGTTTTACTGTGTCACTGACACCTGAATGTGCGAGTACATGAATGGGCCTTTAATGATCGAACACCACAAGCTCAGTGCGAAAACCATCTGATCAACCGAATCGCGGGTTCTTTGCATTCCGACTCGGCCACATCAGATGCAGAAGAGGGGTGGCCTCATTGGTGATGTGCCGTAACTCTCGAAGGGCAGAAACATACAGTCGAAGTCTAAATTATAGGAAATCAGCTGATTGGTTGCTGATCACGTGATGGATACTTTCTGTGCAAAAATTGCTGTGGGGGCGTAGTTTGGATTGCACAGAAAGCATGCATCACGTGATCACCAACCAATCAGAGGTTTCCCTATAATTTAGAGGTCGACTGCAAATTGATCAGGGGTGCACACGATTCTGCGAGCGAGATCTAGGGTCTACGTCAGCGAAGCACAAAAAAACGGTTTCGAAAACCTGGTTTTTGTTTCATTACCGACGGTCACCGTGTGACCAGCGGAAGAAAAAGTGCCGGAAAATTACTCGGACATTTGAATGGAGAAGAAAGCAAACGCAAGCAAAGCGTTGCATGCGTGTTGTTGCGTTTCCTAAAAATCGCGCGGTAATTTTACCGTTGATGCTGTCAGCGTAAACGCGGTGAAAAACCGCTGAACAAGTGAATGCTGCTATGGAAACAACAAAAAAGACAACAAAACCACAAATTTTCAATGAAAAAACGTTTTCGTATGTTCGAATTCGGCCGACTGCAATTCACAAGAAAAACAAAACAAAACAACGTCTCGTTTCATGATGCAATCGCTCTGACAGAGCAACACCACAAAAAATCCTTTGTGATAACAGCCGAAACTTCGACAGGAGAGAATGCAATCAAACAGGCATGCGTTGCGCTGTACTACATTTAACAACAAGAAAAAACTTCAAAAACACACAGAAGAAACCCAATCAAAATGAAAAAAACAAAAAAAACGCATAAAAACGCGATCTAAAACAAAAAAAACGAAAAAGCTCACATCCGATCGCTGCCGATGACGTCGAAGAATCCGCTGCCGTCGTGGCTGCCGGCCTGGTACGGCCCATGGACGACTTGTTTCGCAAACGCCGCCAGTCGCTGGTTGTCTTCGTAGCTGCCCGTTCGCGAGTGTTGTTCGGCTGGAAACGAACGAAGGAAAAAACGATTTTTGCGCTTTTCGAGAACGGTTTCCGTTTTTGTTTGAGAGCCGTTTTTAATTCGTATTTTCGTCGACAC
>JASANC010003898.1:0-14800 GCA_030248135.1 Theristus sp. LFF4_11
TTGAAAACTTTTTTGAAATTGTGCCTAGAGGTGTGGAGGCCGGGTCGGTCGACTCAAAAAGCCTATCTTAAGATTTGCTTTTTTACCATTCATTCATTCCAACCTGTTGTGAATTGTTCGGGTAACCTCTTGTGAGTTATTTTTTTGTTTCAAACTTTTTATTTTGTTGAAACGCCTTTCAGTTTTACGCCTTTCATTTTGTACACGTTTGAAAGTTTCTTGTTTTTGTCATGACAAAATAACAAAAGACCATAAAAGTGAATTACTTGATGAAGTTGTTTGAAAAAGGGTTTCTCACGCTCAAAACAGCACTAATTTTTTCAAGAAGCGCAACAACAAACCTCTCAATAAAACTTTAAAACTATTGGCGACTTTGAAAGGGACAGAAACGGAAACGGTTAGTTAACAAATGCGGGCTCTATTCAATAAAACAGTTAGGTAACGTTAAAGTTCAAAGTTGACTGAAAATGCTGCGAATTAAAAAAAAGCAGACAATCTATAATACTAAAACAGGAAGACCGTGTGTCTCGTGTGTGTGTCTTAGCGTGTCAATTTTGGTCGATTTGAATTGGCGCCAAGCTATTCTGAATTTGCCATATATCTATCATCATCTCTAGCTGCACTCCATTTTTAATTTAAGAGAATTTTTTACTCTCTCTGTTCTGTAAAAAGTCCTAATCATCATCATTCTCATGCAATGAAAAAAATCGACCACTTTGATTTGGCTGTTGCTGCTGTTTGCCATCTATTATCTTTCTTATTAAATGGGTCCCAATCAATATGCGTTTGCAATCAAAGATAGGAAAAAATTTTCATGGCTATGTGGAAATTTGAAATCACCAAAACTTGACGTATTCTGTCGGCAGTATTGTTTTACCATACTTTTAACGGTCATGGCAGTAAAATCCAATTCACTAAAAAGCTTAAAAGATTGCTTTTTGAACGGGATAGTTGTTGCTGATCATACAAGATTGTTGTTGTCATACTGAACAGAAATGACAGCAAAATGCAACTGACTGAACCAGATTTCTTTTAATTTTTTAAAATATTTTAAACCGGTATCAGCTGATTGTTGCTGATCAAAAGATATGTTTTTTTTAATTTTTTTGAACAGGAATAGCAAAGATTTATTTCTGATGCTTTGAGCGGGAATGACTGTTAATTGTCGCTCATCATCAAAATATTGTTTTTGATACCTTAAACGAGAATAATTTTTTAATATTTTGAACGGGAATAGCATTTGAGTGTTGCTGATCAAAGATTGTTTTAACGGTCATGACAGTGAAAGCAACTGACGAAAAAGATTGAAAGATTGCTTTTTGAATGGGATAGATGTTGCTGATTATAATACAAGACTGTTTTTGTTGCACTTGAAAGAAAAGACAGCGAAATGCAGCTAACTGAACAGATTGCTTTTAGCTTTTTTTAAACCGGTATCGGTTGATTGTTGCTGATCAAACGACGTTTTTTTAATTTTTTGATCAGGAATGGTAGTTGAACGACATTTGACGACATGAAAAAGCTAACAAAACAAAATTGATTTTTGATATTTTGAGGGGAATGGCTGTTAATTGTCGCTGATCAAAGAACATTATGTTTTTTGATACTTTGAACGGGAATGACAGTGGAATACAAAGAAGAATATAAAACGACAATTAAGCGACATTGAAGAAGGTATTAGGTAACATATCAGAGTTTATCTTGATACTTTAAATGGCAGTTGTTTGTTGGTGATTAAAAATGATTGTTTTTTTTCATATTTTGAATAGCAATGCTGTTATGATTGTGTTGCTACTGTTACTTGCAGATCAAAGAATATAACGCTGAATTAGAAAAAACAGCGGTTCTTATCAAAATGATTGGCAAGTTAAGAAATAGTATCTGTGGCTCTGAATGATGCTGAAATAGCATTAATTAACCAAACCACACAGTAATAAGTGAAACGGTGACTAAATCAGGTTATGAATCCACAACAATAAAATCAGCAAAATCACATACTTGCTTGACAAAAAAACACTGTTTTCAAAAAAAACTGAAATGCTACGATTTTCAAAAACTAGAAGCATCGACGGATACGAGTGCTTTGAAAATGAACGTTCATTTCTATGGTAAATCAATAACAGTCGGTTGAAGCAACTCAAAATCAAAATGCAATGCATTTTTAGTCCGGATCGTGGGCATAGGTCAAAAAGCGAACATCCACTCAAAAATAATATCTAGATAATTGTAGTTATCAGCTAACCGTGCCGTAGGCACGGGTCAATTTGCTAGTCTATAATACTAAAACAGGAAGACTGTGTGTGTGTGTGTGTGTGTGTGTCTTAGCGTGTCAATTTTGGTCGATTTGAATTGGCGCCAAGCTATTCTGAATTTGCCATATATATCATCATCTCTAGCTGCACTCCATTTTTAATGATTATTCATGAGAATTTTTTACTCTCTATGTTCTGTAAAAAGTCCTAATCATCATCATTCTCATGCAATGAAAACAATCGACCACTTTGATTTGGCTGTTGCTGCTGTTTGCCCTCTTTTATCTTTCTTATTAAACGGGCCCCAATCAATATGCGTTTGCACGCAAAGATAGAGAAAATTTTTCATGGCTGTGCGGCCATTTGAAATCACCGAAACTTGACGTATTCTGTCGGCGAAATTGGTTGGTGAATTGGTTGGTTCACCAAAAAAAATTGGTGAAAAAGCTAATCAGAATCTTTCCTCACTAAATAATTTTATTTTATATCGTATTCGAACTACGTTCGGGCGC
The DNA here is from genome assembly GCA_030248135.1 of Theristus sp. LFF4_11. NCBI lineage: Eukaryota > Metazoa > Nematoda > Chromadorea > Monhysterida > Xyalidae > Theristus > Theristus sp. LFF4_11. The sequence continues at coordinate 2,765 of JASANC010003898.1, forward strand.
GACACATCATTTCAGCTGTGCGGCTTTTCCACACATCATTCAACATTACTCCGCCTCCTTTACACGAAAAGATAGAAGTTCAATCGAATTACAATACCGTATTACCCCCAGTAGGGGGGGGGGGGACAGGGGGGGGGGGGGGGGGGTGGGGGGCAGGGGGAGGGAGGGGGTAGTAATTACTATAGAGAAAAAGGAAAAAAGGTAATTGTGGGAATGTAGGTTTTGTTGCTTGCTGATGTTTTTCTACCCCACAGTAACCCCCCCCCCCCCCCCCCCACCACCCAGGGGGGTGGGGGTTGGGGGGAGGGTAGCTAACAAGAAGTAATTGACTGTTTCTGAACAAAAAATAGACTGTAGTTCCACAAGATATGGATTGCAGCATCAACAAAGATGTGGCCATGATCGACGGCGAAGCAGTGGAACGGTCCACATATAATCGATCAATTTTTTAACGAGAGTAACAGTTGAATGATTCTGATCAGAAGAGGTTTTTAAATATTTTGAACGGGAATTTTGAACGAAGCAGTTGTGTGTTGCTGATCAAAAATTGTTTTATCATACTTTTAACGGTCATGACAATAAAATGCAACTCACTAAGAAGCTTAAAAGATTGCTTTTTGAACGGGATAGTTGTTGCTGATCATACAATATTGTTTTTGTTATACCGAACAAAAATGACAGCGAAATGCTGCTGACTGAATCAGATGGCTTTCAATTTTTTTAAATATTTTAAACCGATATCAGCTGATTGTTGCTGATCAAACGACATGTTTTTTTTAATTTTTTTTTGAACAGGAATAGCAAAGATTGATTTTTGATGCTTTGAGCGGGAATGACTGTTAATTGTCGCTCATCATCAAAAGATTGTTTTCTGATACCTTAAACGGGAATGATTTTTTAATATTTTGAACGGGAATAGCATTTGGTAGTTGAACGACATTTGACGACATGGAAAAGCTAACAAAACAAGATTGATTTTGATATTTTGAGGGAAATGGCTGTTAATTGTCGCTGATCAAAGAACATTGTTTTTTGATACTTTAAACGGGAATGACAGTGGAATACAAAGAAGAATGAAAATACAATTAAGCGACTTTGAAGAAGGTAACAAATCAGAGATTATCGTCATACTTTAGATTGCAGTTGTTTGTTGCTGATTAAAAAAGATTGTTTTTCATATTTTGAATGGCAATGCAGTCATGATTGTGTTGCTACTGTTGCTTGCAGAAGAATATTTATGCTTGAATTAAAAAAAACAGCGGTTCTTATCAAAATGATTGGCAAGTTGAGAAATAGTATCTGTGGCTCTGAATGACGCTGAAGCAGCATTAACCAAACCACACAGTAATAAGTGATACGGTGACTTAATCAGACTACGATTGAATTGACAGCAATAAAATCAGCAAAATCACATACTTGGCAAAAAACACTGTTTTCAAAAACAACTGAAATGCTATGATTCTCAAAAAGTAGAAGCATCGACGGATACGAGTGCTTTAAAAATGAACGTTTATTTCATGGTAAATCAACAACAGTCGGTTGAAGCAGCTCAAAATCAAAATGCAATGCATTTTTAGTCCGGATCGTGGGCAAGGTCAAGAAGTAAAAATCCACTCTGAAATAATAATTGTAGTTATCAGCTAACCGTGCCGTAGGCACGGGTCAATTTGTAAACATCAATGGTGTAGCTTGCCCTGAACTTCACGTCAACGGTTGCGGCTTGCTATTAGGTTAGCGGGGTGAATGCCATTTTGTAACCCGGGACGTTGGCACGGGTCAAATGATGCCATAGCTAAGTATCAAATATTGCATGCGGGGAGTCAATACTCAGTTTTTTTGGTAGTGTCAAAAATTATTGTTTCTAAATCACTCATTAACAGCAATTTGTCATCATGACCAAATCAGACAATGGCAGATCACAAAGTGGTGGCACTAAAACAAACTTGGTGGCTATGGTTAGAGAGCGCTATCTCGGTTCTATTACTGCTGCGCAGGTTAGTTCACACGGAGGTTTAAGCACAGTCATCGCAGTCACAGTTCAAGTCGCTCTATTGGTCAACCAAAACTTTGGAAACTGTTGAAAAACCAAATGTTCAAAGTGTTGCTTGCAGGCGGCTGAATTCCAGCAGTCGTCTGGTGCAATGTACGATGATTTCAGCCTATACCACATGATACCAGACAAGAAAAGTTCAAATCAGGTAGTTTCAATTGATTTTTCAGTTCCTTTTATCATCGACTCGCTATATATAAAAGCTTCTTTTTTGAAATTCGAAAACGGCACACACCAGATGTCTTTGAGTGAATTTTGAGGGGATCTGAAACGGAAGGTGTTGGAGCAGATTTGGGGTGTCGACGGGTCACCACTGCGTTTGTTGTTGGACATGCCATGAGCATGCAGGTGCCGCTGCTGTTGCCGCTGATGGTCGTGTGCCAGAGTCACGGTGGTCACGTGCACCACTATCCGGTGCGATCGCGACACACGGCCGCCGGCAGCACCACGCTGTACGTCGAGTCAGGACCAAACGCGCCGCCAGTGTTTTCGTGAGCTGAACATTCTTGACTGTTTCTTGACTGTTACACGTCACTATTTGGCGGTGGCCAAGTGCAAACTTGGCTCATGCGCCTCTCATTACTGGCTGGCGAATCAAAAGTCTTTCTGCGCACAGGTCGCTAGCACTTCTCGTTCGCTATTACACCACATACCAGCATTTGATGCCGGATGGTTCGATAGAGGCGTTTCCGTGGTGGCAAATGGACGCCGATGAGTTTGTACCGGACAGAGACCAAGTGCCACACGGTGGGTATTCAGAAGCAGCCGCTGCCGACGACGACGAACAACACTGAAACAGCCATGGAACATAAACATTACATGAAACATGAAACGATTTAAAAGCAGGAGATCACATTACCATTGCCACATTTGTTCCCTTTGAAAAACAGATATTTTCTGTCATTCAGACCCGCAGGACGGGATGAATGACCAAACCAATGCTCAAACACTGATTCTTTGATTTAAAAAAGTCGTCTTCGTAATTAACACGGTCGCCTTCAATTAAGAAGCGTATTCGAGACCCCACGGAGCAGTACGAAGACATGGGGATGGGGGGACGAGGAGGTATACCCCCGGAGCACCGGAGATCACCGAGTCGGAGAGCGCGGGGGGTCACGTTCCACGCGACAGTCCTCTACCCCTAAAACCTGACACTGTTGTAGTTGCAATGCATCTCGTCTTTCAGCTATTCAGCTATTGAATGCAATTCAGGGAGTTCGAAGAACCACATATGATATGCAAGCGCCTCCCGAATGACTCCCGTATGGCGGAAGTTTGCAGATTTTGTTTTGGTGACCTCAATTACCCTTTTTCCAAACCGTTGAGGTTTTCAGAGCATATTAGAGAAAAAAATTTTGGATTTTTTTTAATCGGCATTTTTGTTTTTTTTAATTATTTAAAAAAATCGATTTTTGTTTAACAACCGGTGCCTGGCGCTTCTTTTTTAAAACGCACGCGCACGCGGCATCGGCATGCTCATGCTCATGATCCACTAGCGCGCGTGCACACGCTCCGGCCTCAACAAAAACTTGTTAAAAACGCAATTATTCTGACATCTTCCTTCTTGAAAAGGCTTGACTTAGGTTAGGATCAGGTTAGGATTAGAATTATGCTTTAGAATTAGGATTAGAATTAGGTCCGTTTAAACAATGTCCGACAACGAGCGTGTCGGTTTTTTAGAAAAGAAGGGCAACCCCCAACCTTACCTACCACTGCCCTCCTGCCCTTCACACCACAACCGCAGGAAAAAAATGCAAACCATCATTTGATTTGATCCTGGCGCTTCTTTTTTAAAACGCACGCGCACCCACCTCGCATCCGTATGCTCATGCTCATGATCCACTAGCGCGCGTGCACACACGCTCCGGTCTCTCTCAGTCTCAACAAAAACTTGTTTCATTTTCACCTTATTAAAATCAGTACCGTGGGCGGGGGGGTGGGGGCCCGGGGGTGCACGCCCCAGAGCACCAGAGACCGTCGGGGGGGGGGTGGGGGGGGGCACCGTGCCACCCCCCTAAAACCGGGCACCCCCCATCGGCATAGTTGTTCTGGGGGGGGCCTGGGGGGGCCGGCCTAGGGTTAGGGGCTTTGAAAAAAAAAAAATTTTTATTTATTTTTCGTTTAAAAAAAAAATTTGGATTTTTTTTTAAACTTAAAAAAAAATTTGAAAAATTTTTCTTCTACTTTGCTCTGAAAATTCGATTTATGGCATAATTTTTTGAAAGTTCAAACCAAATTTTCTTCCCAACTTCTTTGTGTGCTTAGGTACATGTCATTATTTGGTCATTTTGACCGACGTACTCCATGTTTTTCGATTTGGATGACTTCTAGAGTCAATTTTTAGCGTTGAAATGACTTAACTGAATTGAAATATCGTTTCAGAAATCGTTTTCTTGCAACTTAGAACATGTTTTTTCAGTCGGTAGGCCATGAGATGAACATGATATCTTGTTGATTGGCGTACGTTATAGGTCTACAATGGAGTTGTGCGATATATTGTTAAACAATTGGAGCGGGGATGTTGGTTAATACCACATCACACGACCGTTTTTCAGATACCCGATAACATGGCCACATGTTAAAACTTGCGTGCTGAGCTAAACTAACGTGTTAAACTTGCGTCTGTCAGTTGCCCGCAACGTGATCGCGAAATCATGGTACGTGTTTTCGATACGATGATTTGAAGAGTGGGCTCTCGCCATGTGGCAGATAGCATAGCTGGTTGAACCTGAAAGTAAGTGTCTTGGGGGGGGGGGGGGCGACCGGGTCGACAGGGGTTGCCGACTTAGCTACAGCAAACAGGAATTTTTGAACACAGTCAAATTTTGGTAATTTTCTAAAGAGGAACAACTAAGAACGGTTCAATATTCAAGTACACGTCGAAAATTGTCCTGTTTTACTGTTGAAAATGCAACTTTCCCTCTATGAAATGGACATAATTTCAATAAAACACGATTTTCGCTCTTATAGTTTTCCGGATCGTTCTGAAAAATAGTCTAGATGAACTCAGCTCGCAGAGACGCTTCGAAAAAACAAAACTTTAAAAAAAAATTAAAAAAAAAAATTTTTTTTAATTTAAAAAAAATCCGGATTTTTTTCCCCCTATCCCTAGGCCGGCCCCCCCCCCAAAAAAATTTTCGAATCTACCTCTATCTCTATCAAACAGGTTTTTTCAGTCGGTAGGCCATGAGATGAACATGAACATTGGGGAGCCGATATAGATAGCTGCGACAAATTTTCTGGATAGATAGATAGCTGAAAATTTGAGGGGGGGGCCGCGGGGGGGGGCCATGTGACTTTGGGGGGGGGGGGGGGCCGGTCAAAATTTTGAAATTTAACAGATAGATAGCTAAAACGCTAAAAAGCTATAAAAACGACAAAATAATGCTAAAAATACACTAAAAATCAAGTATAAACGCGTATTTTTACCTAAAAAATATGAAAATTTTCAAGAATTACGAGCAAAAATGGTCAATTTTGGTCCAAAATTGACTTATTTTATGTCTTCGAAGACAAAAATTTTCAGATAGATAGCTGGCTGAGAAAATTTTTCAGATAGATAATAGCTGAGCCGAAAAAACCTGTTTGATAGAGATAGAGGTAGATTCGAAAATTTTTTTGGGGGGGGGCCGGCCTAGGGATAGGGGGAAAAAAATCCGGATTTTTTTTAAATTAAAAAAAATTTTTTTTTTTAATTTTTTTTACAAGTTAGGTTTGTTCGAAGCGTCTCGTCGAGCTGAGTTCATCTAGACTATTTTCAGAACGATCCGGAAAACTATAAGAGCGAAAATCGTGCTTTATTGAAATTATATCCCATTTCATGGCAGGAAAGTTGCATTTTCAACAGTAAAACAGGACAATTTTCGACGTGTAATTGAATTTTGAACCGTTCTGAGTTGTTCCTCTTTAGAAATTTGCAAAAATTTGACTGTGTTCAGAAATTCCTGACTGCTGTAGCTAAGTCGATTACGCCTGTCGACCCGGTGCCCACCCCCCCCAAGACACTTACTTTCAGGTTCAACCAGCTATGCTATCTGCCACATGGCGAGAGCCCACTCTTCAAATCATCGTATCGAAAACACGTACCATGATTTCGCGATCACGTTGCAGGCAGCGGACAGACGCAAGTTTAACACGTTAGTTTAGCTCAGCACTGGAAGTTTTAACATGTGGCCATGTTATCAGGTATCGGAAAAACGGTCGTGTGATGTGGTATTGAGCAACATCCCCCGCTCCAATTGTTTAACAATATATCGCACAACTCCATTGTAGACCTATAACGTACGCCAATCAACAAGATATCATGTTCATCTCATGGCCTACCGACTGAGAAAAAACATGTTCTAAGTTGCAAGAAAACGATTTCTGAAACGATATTTCAATTCAATTTAAAATCAATTTCAACGCTAAAAATTGATTGTAGAAGTCATCCAAATCGAAAAACATGGAGTACGTCGGTCAAAGAGCTCAACCAAATAATGACATGTACCTAAGCACACAAAGAAGTTGGGAAGAAAATTTGGTTTGAAATTTCAAATAATTATGCCATTAATCTAATGTTCAGAGCAAAGTAGAAGAAAAATTTTCAAATTTTTTTTTAAGTTTAAAAAAAAATCCAAATTTTTTTTTTCTTAAACGAAAAATAAATAAAAAATTTTTTTTTTTCAAATCCCTAACCCTAAGGACCAGCCCCCCGGGGGGCCCCCCCAGAACAACTATGCTTCGATAAAGGGGGTGGCGGTTTTAGGGGGTGGCAGGTTTCCCCACCCCACCCCCCCCGACGGTCTCTGGTGCTCTGGGGCGTGCACCCCCGGGCCCCCACCCCCCCCCCCCGCCCACGGTACTGATTTTAATAAGGTGAAAAATGAAACAAGTTTTTGTTGAGACTGAGGGGAGAGACCGGAGCGTGTGTTGCACGCAGCGCTAGTGAATCGCTGAGGCATGAGCATACGGATGCGAGGTGGGTTGCGCGTGCGTTTTAAAAGAAGCGCCAGGATCAAATCAAATGATGGTTTTTGCATTTTTTTCCTGCGGTTGTGGTGTGAAGGGGCAGGAGGGGCAGTGGTAGGTTAGGTTGGGGGTTGCCCTTCTTTTTTCTAAAAAATCCGACACGCTCGTTGTCGGACATTGTTTAAACGGACCTAATTCACAATCTAATTCTAAAGCATAATTCTAATCCTAACCTGATCCTAACCTAAGTCAAGCCTTTTCAAGAAAGGAAGATGTCAGAATAATTGCGTTTTTAACAAGTTTTTGTTGAGGACGGAGCGTGTGCACGCGCGCTGGTGGATCATGAGCACATGAGCATGCCGATGCCGCGTGCGCGTGCGTTTTGGGAAAGAAGCGCCAGGCACCGGTTGTTAAACAAAAATCGATTTTTTTAAATAATTAAAAAAAACAAAAATGCCGATTAAAAAAAATCCAAAATTTTTTTCTCTAATATGCTCTGAAAACCTCAACGGTTTGGAAAAAGGGTAATTGAGGTCACCAAAACAAAATCTGCAAACTTCCACCATACGGGAGTCATTCGGGAGGCGCTTGCATATCATATGTGGTTCTTCGAACTCCCTGAATTGCATTCAATAGCTGAATAGCTGAAAGACGAGATGCATTGCAACTACAACAGTGTCAGGTTTTAGGGGTGGAGGACTGTCGCGTGGAACGTGACCCCTGCGCTCTCCGACTCGGTGATCTCCGGTGCTCCGGGGAGTACGCCACCTCCTCGTTGCCCATACCCATGTCTTCGTACTGCTCCGTGTTTAAAGGGTTTCAGATGCCCTTCTTGGGTGAAGGCGACCGTGTTAATTACGAAGACGACTTTTTTAAATCAAAGAATCAGTGTTTGAGCATTGGTTTGGTCATTCACATCCCGTCCTGCGGGTCTGAATGACAGAAAATATCTGTTTTTCAAAGGGAACAAATGTGGCAATGGTAATGTGATCTCCTGCTTTTAAATCGTTTCATGTTTCATGTAATGTTTATGTTCAATAGCTGTTTCAGTGTTGTTCGTCGTCGTCAGCAGCGGCTGCTTCTGAATACCCACCGTGCGTAGCCCTTAATTCTCTGTCCGGTACAAACTCATCGGCGTCCATTTGCCACCACGGAAACGCCTCTATCGAACCATCCGGCATCAAATGCTGGTATGTGGTGTAATAGCGAACGAGAAGTTACTAGCGACCTGTGCGGGGAAAGACTTTTTGATTCGCCAGCCAAAAATGTGAGGCGCATGAGACAGGATTTGCACTTGGCCACCGCCAAATGGTGACGTGTAACAGTCAAGAAACGGTCAAGAATGTTCAGCTCAAAAAAACACTGGCGGCGCGTTTGGTCCTGACTCGACGTACAGCGTGGTGCTGCCGGCGGCCGTGGTGTCGCGATCGCACCGGATAGTAGTGCACGTGACCACCGTGACCTGCTGGCACACGACCATCAGCAGCAACAGCAGCGGCACCTGCATGCTCATGGCATGTCCAACAACAAACGCAGTGGTGACCCGTCGACACCCCCAAATCTGCTCCAACACCTTCCGTTCCAGATCCCCTCAAAATTCACTCAAAGACATCTGGTGTGTGCCGTTTTTGAATTTCAAAAAGAAGCTTTTATATATAGCGAGTCGATGATAAAAGGAACTGAAAAATCGAGTGAAACTACCCTGATTTGAACTTTGCATCACCAGACATCATGTGGTATAGATTGAAATCATCGTACATTGCACCAGACGACTGCTGGAATTCAGCCGCCTGCAAGCAACACTTTGAACATTTGGTTTTTCAACAGTTTCTTCAGTGCCAGTTGAGTAATAGAAACGACAAGAACTGTGACTGCGATGACTGTGCTTAAACCTCCGTGTGAACTAACCTGCGCAGCAGTAATAGAACCGAGATAGCGCTCTCTAACACCCAGCCACCAAGTTTGTTTTAGTGCCTGCCCTTTGTGATCTGTTTTTATCTGGTTGGTCGCGGTAGGTGCGCAATATCATTGATTGAAACAATATTTTGACTTCTAAAGGCGGTGTTAAATTTTTTGATTTTTAATATAGCATCATTTGACCCATTACCAATCCCGGGTTCTAAAGTGGCATTACTTGCTCCTTCAGCAATGAAGCCACAGCCGTTGACGTAGGTTGGTTGTTCTGTTGATGTTTGGTCGACCGTACTGGCACGATTCTTTATAATCTTCACAATTGTTGGCTGAGAATGGTTGCTGCTGCGACCTTTTTACGATCGGACTTAAAAAGTAGCCGTTTGTTTTGAGCTTTATTTAATGACTGGTGATTTCTTGAATAACGTTGTTTAAACGCTCGTATAAATCCGATGCTTTACTTTGAAGTCTACTTGCATTTCAGTTGTTTTCTTGAAACGTGTTTTTTACCGATGTGCTGGTTGCGTTTATTGCTGTAGATTTCAATCATGGTCAATTAAGTCTGTATACTTCATACTGTAACCAGTTTGAGTTGATAACGACCGTCGTTAAGAACTACGAATGGCTCTTGTAATCGTTTTGACCGACCACTATTTTTTTAGTTCGGCATATTATTCTTCTACAAACAATAGTGGCAACGCAATCTTGAGCACGTTGCCATTCGACTAGAAAACGTCTTTTAAATCGGCGGCAAACAGCGGTATAAATTGACGATAATCTCTGATTTGACCCATTTCTTCGATAGCCAATTTTTATTTTAAGGCTAACTGCATATTCCATTTCGATGTTTCCGGTTAAAACCTCCAAAACGTGTTCTTTTTGGTCGGCGGCAATTAACATTGTTTTATAAAAGTATAAAGTCAATCTTGTTTTATTGCTTTTCATATCGACAATTATCGTTCTTGGCCGCAAAACCATATTCCGTTAAAATAAAGAATGTTCCAATTTAAGTTTGCTCAGAAACAATCTTGATGGGCGATGATTGACAGTCGAACAGAAATGAAGCATAAATCAATCAACACCATTCACTATTTCAAAGAAAATTATAAACGCTGTCATTTGAATCGGCTGCTCGTCGACATTCCGCTCGGTTTTAAAGGCTATTTAAAGGAATGGCTTCACTCGGAACTAGAATCGGCGGCATTTCCGCGCTCGTTTTGTTGGTACTAACAAAAACAATGTACTGGTCTAGCTGTCGGCATCCGTTCAAAAGCAATCACCGAAAACTATAAATGGGGACCATTTCCATCGCCGACCGTTAAAACCACTTGATAAGTATTTTGATCGTAGCACTGGCGCTGGTTTGGGCAAGTTCAAGTATTTTAAAAACTCTTCTGATCCGAGATTATTCAACTGGCCGCTGTCGTTGAAAAGGTGAGTCGTTATGTGGACTTAAGTTCCACTAACGCCGTCCGTCTTGGCCACTTCTTCGCCGTTCCTGCAATCGCACTATCTTGTGGAACTTGTTCTTTTTATTCGGCTGATCAAATTGCCTGTTCATTCCAATTGCCGTATTACCCCAAATGGGCCCCCGTGGAACCAGCTTGTCAACGACTTTAAAGTGGGGTTTATTGAAGGTAGGGGGGGGGACATTGTGGAGACCTTGAAGTTTGTATACGAAATTTCTAGGGGTGGAGGTTTTGTTAAAAAACCGCTCAAAAACTCTACCCGCGGAGACGGAAAGTTGCAAGCTTCCACTTTTCTGAAAATTTCACTTTTCTTCAGCTACCACGCGCAACAAAACCTGAAATGCTTCATCAAATTTGGGAGCCTTTGACAACTTCCAAATTTCACCGGCTGTCACTGCAATTCAAACACGAACCGCTGAATTATGTGTTTCAAGCTGAGGATTTCAATTAACCCCCCCCCCCCCCGGCGGGGGGGCGCGGGGGGGGGGGGGGGACACGGGGGGGGGGGGGGGGGGGGGGGGGGGTTTTGTTGTTTGAGAGGGAGATAGACAGACAGAGAGAGAGAGAGAGAGAGACTTGCTTGTTTGTTTGTTTGAGACGGAGTTTCACTCTGTCGCAAAGGCAGATGGCTATTGAATGATGTGGAAAACACGCTGATGATGTGTCGCCGGGCTGCTCAAGTTCGGACTGATATAAAATAAAATTGGCCTGAAATGAGGAAGAGATTCTGGTCAGCACCGATTTTTTGACCAACAATTCACCAGCCGATTTCGCCGACGGAATGCGTCCGGTTTCGACGGAACAAATGGCCGCACGACATGAAAGACACTGCCTCTATGCGCGTACAAGCCGCATATTGATTAAGGCCATTTAATAAGAAAGATAAAAGGCCGACATGCTGCTGTCAATCAGGCAGACAGACGACTTTCGTATGAGAATGATGACGGTCGGGTTTTTGGAAACGCGGAAGTAGAATTCTCATGAATAATCAAACCAAATGGAACAGCAGGGCTGATGATATGGCCGATTCATTCAACAGCGCCGATTCAAATCAGGCCGAAGATGGTATAAAGACTTTTTTTTTTTTGATGCTGTTTGTGTCTGGACTTAACTGGGAATTGACCGTTTTTCTGACACGGTTAGCTATTCTTCGGTGCTCCAGATATTCTTTGATGGATGTTCACGCTTTTTGGCCTATACCCACGTCCGGACTAAAAATACATTACGATTTTGGATTTGAGATTGCTTCAGCCGACGATATTGATTTACGCAGAATAGAACGTTCATTTTCCAAAGCACATTCATGTCCGTCGACAGCTTCTGTTTTTGAAAATCGTAGCATTTCGATTTTAACAGTGGCGCATTAACAAAACTGCTGGGGCGTTTTGCTGAACACCCCGTGGTAGCGGACTATAACTGGGCAAATCCTGGGCGAAACATTGCTGTATGGTTGGACAAACCAGCTCTTAACAACATCAGTGGAGCGGAACTGTATTTGCCTTTACCGATGTTTGATAGATATTACTGTTTTTTCTAATTTCATTATATTCCCCAATTCCTGGACTCTGCTTTAAACCTTTAATCAACAGCAGTATAATCAAAAATATGAAAAACAATCATTTTTAATCTCTTTCGTAACTGACTAGCAGCGTAACT
>JASANC010003899.1:0-38130 GCA_030248135.1 Theristus sp. LFF4_11
TTTGCTGAAGTGGGTGTTACTGCATTGCAACAAAGCCGATTCATGTGCACCAATAATAGCAGCAATATTCTCATGTCAGCTACAACTCGACAACAGAGTGCTCCGTTTCACAGCCCATATTTCGTACATGCAATGTTAGCTGACTTAAAACACGGTTGAAAATGCAATATTGGGGAACACATGGAAAATAGATGTCAGCCTTTACTATTGCACCACTAAAAATGAACACTTAGCCCAATGCTCCAGACCATTTTTCTTTGTGAATTAATGAGACCAGTATTGGGGCTGAAACGGTAGTTGGTTTTTTTCATTGTCCGCGTTTTTTCAAAACAATTTTGCGTGATCACAAAAAATAAAATCAGGGATTTTTTCCAAAATAAAGTCCATTCACGGCGCGTTGATTGGCTGCATCATGCACATGCTGGCACAGCCCAACCCGAGTCTACTTGGTCGGTAAGCACAATTGAACAGCAGCCCATAATAATCAACTGGCATGATGGCCCATAAAAACGTAACTCTGCTCGAGTCCACGCAAAAGGCCTGTTCATAGTGACGTACGTTGACGTTCGTCAAAGAGCACGTCACCATGAAGGGTATGCTCCGCCCTAACACGCGACGTCACGTGCCGTGTGCCGCACATACACACGTGTGTAGGAACGGTAGTGTGCTGAGCACGAGACCTGACAATTAGTGAGCGTGCCGTGCCGTATACGCAAACGTCAGTATGAATAGGCTAAAGGGAACACCTCACAAAACAGTGAACCCGGAACACAAACAGAACTTTAGAGCAGCACACACAAAACATTGGACCGGGGTACACGAAGCATACAAAAATCAGGATGTTATGGTCTCATCTGTCCGTCGCACAGACCACACATGGTTTTTTGGTGTCACAGAAAAAAAACAGTAAAAAAGCACGTGCCAGTGCGTTTGGGTCGTATCGTTCTCCAACACCCCCGTCCCACACACAGTCAACAAATTTCAGTCCATTCGTCTAATGAGAACTGCGCCAAATGTTGTTGTTTTCGTGTTGTTATTTGGTTTCAGTTCGGTCTTGCTTTGTAAACTGTTTTTGATTCCGAGAATCAAATCATCAAATTCGTTGTGATTTTGAATCGAATATTCAGTGCTGTAGGCGCACCACCACAGAATACGATGCGCCTCGTAGTGGTCTCGGGGCGATTTTAGTGCACTGAGAACACTGAGTTCGGGTCAACAAGGTGAACACAGAGGAGGACTGTTGAAGGTGTCATGTATTGTACACTCAGCTGTGGGATCACAGTTTTCTCGTTGAATTGTAATTTGAAAAAAAGATAATTTTTAAAAATTTCAATTCAATTCAAAACTGTTTTTCTGGTTCTGCGACACATAAGGCACGCTTGGATATGAAATCAGCTTCATGTCCATGCCTGACGTGACAGTTCAACTCAACAGTGCTGAAGTATTTGTAGTGCAATGCTCGAGTCCTCGAGACACGACAACATGTCACTCACGCAATTTTTGGAATTGCCGCATCAAGCAAGCTGCTAATTTCCGTTTCCGCATTTGCAAACGCACTCAGTCGCAGAACTAGAAAAAAAACACGAAGCGACGAACGCAAAACGGACGGCAACGGTCGTGTGGGACGTGATGAGAAGTTGGTGCTTTGCAACGAATCCTGTAGGTTCCTGGTCGTATGTGACGCATTCGCTTGCATGGCACTTGTGCGAGCACGGCAGCACGCATTTTTGCCGTAATGCTGGAAATAGCCAAAAAGGCGGATCGATTGAATGGGTGCGCGCGTGTGTGCATGTGCTTCTGCTGTTGGTGCAGCTTGCTGGTGCTTCCACGTCAGGTCTCTCACTCTCTGGTCAGGGGGAATGGTGATTCAGCTGTGCAGAACGTTGTTCTCGAGGACTTGATGTGGTGGAACCGTGAATATGCATGATATCATGACACGATATTCCAGCACGCTGATTGGCTGCATTGCACCTGGTGCAACCAATCAGTAGGTTGTCCTTGAAAGGCAGCCATTCAGCGGGTTCTCGTTGTGCGACGACGCTTGTTTGCGTGGTTTCTGGCCTGGCCTGCAAATCACGTGGGTGCTGAAACATTCGTTTTTTCTGCAATCTCTTTGAAAACGCCATCGTTTGGAACTAGGCTGATTGGTTGGATTTTGAATTGGTTAGGATTAGAATTGTCACAAATGACGGTCGCATGGTACGTGATTCAAGTTTGAACCGTGCTCCAGATTTCCCGGATAATGTGTTCATTTTCGATTTTTAGGTGTTTTCTAATTACAATTGCATTGCAAAATCAGCAGATCGATGGTTGTACAAAAGGTCAATTTAAAAAAAATTCACTTTTTTCAAAGGTTTATTTATCAAAGTTCAACCGCTCTCTGGGTAAAGCCATTTGAGCTGCTTTTTCTCTACGTTCAAGCTTCTTCGGCAATAGTAGTGTGCCCTCCCCCTCTTCCCCCATAACGTCGTCGCAGCAGACAGCGCACAATTTCACCATATTGATTTTGTTGCTTTGTCTTGTCTGCGGTGCTGTGCTGCTGCTGTTATGCATGTCTGAGCGGATATTGTGCAGATGACATGGAAATTTCGCCATAAAAATAAATTTGAATTTGATGTTGAGCGATTTTTTTCGGGTGTTCTTTCATAAGTGACGCATGACAATGCAACCAACGCGGGTATGATCACTTTTCGGTCGCTGCAGTTCTGTTGGTTCTGTTTGGGCTTGCACATATGCGTCATGATTATAAATTTAAAAAGCAGCCCTTTTCACGTTTTTGCCAGTAAAGACGCCGGAAACTATGAAGGGTTTTGGTGTTGTGCGCACAAAAAAATGCAATTTTTGTTTTGTTTTTGCGGTTTGGCAAGATCTATTTCTATTCCGCTTGAAATTTCAATTTGCGTCTCAGCACCGTTGAATGCAGCACAGCCAAGCATGTGCTTGTTAGCCGTCAGCTCAGCTAAACACACCCTCGTTCGGCCTGGTTGGAAAGGGAAACAGTGTTTCAGTTTATTTAGCATGCGTTTCGATTGTGTTTTTTTGCTTCTTTGAATTGTGATTGTCTCATGGGCGGCTGCTGCGACGTGTGTTGAGAGTTTTAAAGAACGTTCAATGAGAACAAAAACATCTATGTTTTGCTACGCATCAGTGTTGGTCAAAAAAACGTTGGTGTATCGTTTTTGTTTTGTTTTTGCACTATGTTTAGTTGAACTCTGCAAAACCAAACTGAAATGTTGTGACGTTTGTGACAGAAAATAATAACGAAAACTGAAACATCCGTGGCGACATTCTTACTAAATATCGATTGGTTTGTTACACCTATTTCTCGTGAATGTGAATCGTGCACACAATACACACAACACGCACACAAACGTCGTCGGGTAAAAATGCGTCGCATTTCTCAGTGCGAACCTCAAAAATAAATAAAAACCGCGAAATCTATGATGTTATATTTGCAATTTGATCAATGCACACACACACAATGTCCGTCCGTCCGTTTGCGTCGTATGTGTGTGTGTGAGTCTGTTTGGTTTTCCGTGTGGACAAATATAACAAGGAGGAGGACGGGCAGAAATTCGGTATTGAGTCTCGGTTTTGAGCGAAATTTGATATGCGCTCATTTTTCCACTCACGTGCAGCTTCGATCACAAGAAATACAGATGATTACTAGTGGTATTTGGACCGTGATCGGCCATCGGTTATTGCATCGATTCCTAATTTGTTGTATGCAGAGCTTTGCTAAGGGGTTTCTTCTGTTGTGGCCACCGAGCGTGTTCAGTGCCGCCGCGATGGCGGAAATGTGCGCGAAATTTTGAAAGACGGACTGGGATTGATTTATAAAATTTCATATTGCGGGCATCAGAGTAAATGTAATGCTGCTCACATATGTATGCAGCAGTATTTCGTTTAGCTTGATATATGTATTCGTTCAATCAAATTCATTGACTGATTGCGAACATGCACAGACAAACTCATTTTTCTTGGTGGTTTCATTTTTTTTCGAGGGATGGGGTGGTGTTTTCATTGGAAATGCATATTTTTGGAATGTTTTTGAGTGTGCTGTGTGGATCATGTGATCACACAGAAGCTTTTTATGAAGTAATTGTAAGCGAATTTGAACTCTAAGAAAATAACGGGTTGAAAGGGGCGAACGAAAAGGACATCGATTTATATCATTTAGATCATCGGACTGATTTGTATTCATCGACTGACAGACACTATGAATTTTATTCATTTCAAACAAGAACAAAGACAATTCGCTGGCATTTATGGTAGTTTGGTGCACTTGAAAACGCGGAAAGAAACACAACAATAATGCTCTGGTCACGTTCAAATCAAGCGCACTTATTGGTCACATTGTGCTAAAAGTAAAATCCAATCACCGTGATTGGCTGGCTGAATTGGATTGGAACCGATCGTACCCATCGTATCAAGCATGAGCCGCAGTCGAATCAGACTGTATGACAGTCAGACATTTTTGAAAGCATGATTCTCTGACGAACAACGTTGCAAAATCTGCGTTCATGAATCATCATTTCTTCTATTTTCGTTGCAGCTCGCTCGTCTACGTGAAGCTGTTCTTCGCGTGGGCGCTGCTGTTGATGGCCGACTTTCTGTTGGGGTTCCGTTTCGAATATCTCTGGCCGTTCTGGCTGCTGATGCGCAGCATCTACGACTCGTTCCGCTATCAAGGATTGGTCGGTGATTGATGTGATCGTGAATGTCGAAATCCGGTGTTTTCTCCGCGAAATTCAGTATTTTGACGTTTCTGAACGTTCTCGCCTGAAGGCGGCACTAAAATTGGACACACTGACAAACACACCAGCACACGTGCGCTGTTAGATTAGACACACACACACGCTGTTCTATGATTGTGCGTGGAAGGAAAGAAACGAAATTAAGTTAAAAAAACTTCTTCACGGTGAAGTGCAATGTGGTAACATCGAAACTGCTGTCATTTAAAAACTACTAAAATGAGTGGCTTGGTCAAATATGAGTGCTATCTGGAGCAACAAACTCTATTATGACTTATTTTTTTAAACGTGTCCCACTGAAATGACGTCATGTGCCGCCAAACATGCGCTTGCCGTTCAGAGCAAACCAGACTTTCCGTTTAGCCAGTTCTTCCAGCAAACAAATAGTGAATGTCGAATCAGTCACACCAAACTGACATTTTAGTGCCGGTACTTTGACAAACGGGCGTTTTTAAAGCAAATGACGTCATTTTAGTCCGGACACGTTTGAATAAATCCACAATACAATCCACATTGCGTCATTCGCAGGCATTTTCGGTGTTCTTCGTCTGCGTGACGGTGACATCCGATCTGGTCTGTTTCCTGTTCATCCCCGTGCAGTGGCTGTTCGTGTTGGCGTCCACGTACGTTTGGCTGCAGTACGTCTGGCATGCAGGTTGCGCGGAATTGACGATTTTTTTCTGTTTTCCATATTTGGGTTAAGTTCAGCAATGTATGTTTTAATGATTGGCTGCATAGCCGCGCGACTCTGTGTGGGGTACCGCGGTTCGCTTGCCATCGTGCGGAGCGGAGTGCTATGCACCACCACGCCACGGGCACGCCTCTGAAGCGGCATTCATGAAACAATATTTAGTGACGCGTAGCTGTGCGTTGAAACATTGCTACGCGGGTCACTGAATACTGCTTCATGAACGCATGAATGCACGGCCATGAGTGGCACTGTTTGAAGGAATCAGTTGCATTGCAGATAATGCTTGATCATTGGCAGTGGATTAAAGGGCGTAGCGCGCCAGTTTGCGCAAACGATGTGTTTTGACTTGAATCCACTGCTCCAAAGCATTCATGAACGTCAATCTACCGTAAACTACTCCGAAACCATGCTCAGACCGCGGCGTCTGCTTTCCGACCGTATCGCTGTGTCTGTTGTTCGTCTGTTTCGAGGCGTCGGTTCGACTGAAAGAGTTGACCGCGAAATCGGGCGCATTCCCGTTCACGTTGGATTTGTGTCGTCCGTTTGCGGCGCATTGGTGAGCACCATACGTTTAGAACAGCCAAAACTGTGAAATATGCGCAGTGTTTTTTTTGTTTTTTGGATTTTGGCAGTCGACTCGCGACTGCTGATCTAATGCACCGAGCTGTGCGCTGGATCAATCCAGTTCGCCGGAACTCAGTACTTCAGCCAATCAGATAAATTGTTATCATCAATTTTTTAGGTTCTGCGACTGAATGCGTTTATAGACGTGGAAAGGAAGCTAGTTTCAATCATTATGTGACAATTCAAAATCGCCAAACTGACCCGGTTCCATTTTGGGGACTCGGATCACTTTGCCAATTGTGAATTCCCGCGTCATCCATGAAACCGGTTTACCTATCTATGCTCGCATTGAGTCTCGGGACGAAAATAAGTGATCACACTGTTCGTTGTTCATCAGGAAACTGCGTTGTTTTTCAGCATTGGTTATCCGGTTGTGACGCTCGGTTTCGGCGTAAAATCATACGTCGGCTATAAGTTTCGATTGGTGAGTGTGTGTTTTTACAATCTGCCGAAATCGTTTCGCCAGGATCCTAAAAAAGAACGTGAATAGTGCTGAATCCAGAACATACCCGTAATAGTGCGTCTTTCAACGTTCGTTCGAAATCCACCTGCTGTACTTCACGATAAGCGTCTCCCGTATCTCATGCTCGTCGTTACGGTTTTATCGGAGCACCCTGCGTTCTTGGCGAACTAAAATGCATGAACGAATGGACGATTGTTGTTGTTTTGTTGTTGTGCAGCGGAAACAGCGCGAGATCGCGCGCGAGAACGAAGTGTACGCGCAAGTGCTGACCGAGGCGCTGCCGGCGGTCTGGTACGGACCGCAGCCGCCGCCCGTCGATCCGGCCGCAACCGGCGGCACCACCGATCTGCAAATACAAAGATGTCGGTGTGATTGATTTGAGCGAGAATCAATTCAATCGTTTTTTTTTACGTTTGGACGGCATTGTGTTGTTGCGACCAGTCGCAGTTGAGCTTTTCGTTGCCTATCGTGCGTCTGGCAGCGGCTGGCTTATGCAAACAAAAATGCAAATCAAATTCGTTGCGATTTCTGATTGTTGCTGATTTCGTTTCATCTCGTTTCGTTTTTGCGAGTTTCGTTTGTTTCATTTTAGTTGAGCGTTTCGTGAAGTTTCTTTCGGGTCAGCAAGCCAAACATACGATTTTTGAATTTGTTACTTTTCGGACTGTCACCTGTTGCCTTTTCAAAAAGCGTCTCATCTAACAATAAGGACAACCACTTTTTGTTTCAATTTTTTTATTTAATTTATTACGTTTTTTTCAGATCGCGCTTGTTCAAGCGAGGACACAATCTCAGCACAGCAACAACAGCAGCAGCAGCAGCAAAACGGCAGCGCTGATTGGTCGAATCAGACGACCAATAACCACGGCGTCTGGTGGACGCAACAGGCGAGGCGAAACGAAGCCACCGGCTCAAATTCGTGGCTCGATTTCGTCAAATGCTGGCTGCTCGGTTCGTTTTGTTTTCGAGTGAAAACAGTTTCCCGTTGGACTTTCTGGAGAATCACAACACTCCCGCCTTGGCGCTTTTCAGCTCGTTCGAAAGTTTTTCGAATATCCTTAGATGAAGATTGCAAATCGAAAAAACCGCATCTGTGAATCGCCAAAAAACAGCTGTGGTTTTATTGCGTTGCTTACATTTCACAGAAGTCTCTGGTGAAATTTGGCGCACTGAATAAAACAAGAGTACGTGCACTTGTTCAATTCAAATTTTTTTAGCACGCCATAAAATAAATTTCGCATCGGAGAGTCTATGCAGCGCATCCATAGAAAATGAGTTGCTCAGAAAGCAACTTTTTGTCGTCATGCCAATACACAGGAAAAGTTTTGGTCTGAAATTGCGTTTTCCCCAACCCACCTACTTTTGTTTTTCTTTTTTTTGGTGAATTCACAGAGTGTGCGTGCGCGCGTGTGTGTTTGATTTTTATTGCAGTACGCAAATTGAAAATGCATGCATGTTCTTTTTTGGGGGACATAAAAAATTCAATGTTATGCAGGGTGTTTGAAATTGAGAAAGTTACTTTTTTATTGATTGCAGAAGGGACTGAATATGAAAATGAAGTCTTGTCAAGCACACGCACGCACGCACATTCGTAAGCTTCGGAATTTTAATGTTACGACGATTCTAGAGTTATCAATGTGGAGAATTTCAAACACACTGTTGGTGATTTTGATGGTGATCCATATTTGTTTCTTTTTCGGATTGTGGTTTCTGAACTTTCGTCAACCAGATTTGATTTTACGCAACCCAAATTCCGATTGGAAAATGATTTTGAATCTCTGGCTCGAGCAAAGCGTCGTGCGGCACACGAAAAGTTTGTAATGGGAACTTTCAAAACCTTGCTCTTGTAGGAGAAGCTATGAGCTACTTTTCATACAAAAAGTAACTCTTATCAATTCACTTGATTGATTGAGCCGACAAGATCCAGTTTATTCATCAAGAAGTTCGTCGGTTTTCAAAATACAATGTGTTTGCGACACCTGTGACGTTTTTTTCGTATGGCGCCCATCGAGTTTTCTCTGTCATTAAATGCCTATACACCCCTCGGCACGCGCTCGATCCACCGAACGCACAGACAAGAGTCTAACGCGCTACCCCCTCCCCAAAAAACCAATCACATCAAGAGCGGACTACACAAAAACGCACTCCTTGCAGGCGTGACAACACGCGCGACCGCTCGCCCGGCCGTCACGAACGGCTCCATCTCGACGCCATCGGCGCCAGCTGGCGGCAGTGGCACGTCAACGCGGCCGCACGTTGGCATCACGTCACTCTGGCTGTCGAGTCTCGGCGGTGGCGGGCAGACAGACGCTGCCGCTGCCGCCGGATCGACGCCGGCCGGTGAGTCGGACGACGACGGCGAACTGGAGGCGGACTACGACGACGCCGACAGTTCGCGGGGCAGTTCGACGTCGACGAAACACGAACAACAACAACAACAACAACAGCAAGTGCACGTGAAACTGAACAACAATAATAACAACAACAACAACGTGAGCGGTGGCGGGAGCGACAAGCAGCGGTCGAGTCGCGGCCAAGGGCGTACGGCGTCGTCCGGCGGCGTCGCGGCGGCTTCGTGCTCGTCGGATCGACGGCCGCCGCGGCGTCATGCGGAGAAGAACGCCTATAAGGAGCCGCCGACGCGCGGAGAACAGCAGCAGCAACAGAGCTACGGACACTTGAACGGACAGCTGGAGCGGTCGCCCGCTGCTGACAAGGAGTCACTGGCGGAGTTAGTGATCCAGGGCGGGTGTGGAGACGGTTTTTTAGTGGTTTCGAGAGGGCGTATGGTGGCGGTCTTGTTTTTTGAGGGTGGTTAGGTCAGGTTAGGCGGATAGGCGATTAGGTTAGGGTTAGGCGAGACGAGACGATGCAAGCGACATGCTCGCGGACACACGTCTTGTGGCAACCACACTTTTTTGAGCGTTTTTTTTGCGAAGTCGTGTTTCGATGCAGCGAGAACGTGTCTCGTTTTTTTGATTATTTGATTGCAGTTGGAGCTTTGGTTGGAGTTTGTATTGATCGCGTCCAACGAAACGCTGATTGGCTGAGTGGTCGTATGCGTGTCATCGCAACACCCAGTCGCCGTGTCAGATTTGAAACTCTGAAATCAGCTTTTTTTGTGGCATGGGACGTGACGCTTCGAACAATTACAACAAGAAAATCGGCATGGTTCTTTTTTAAATTTTCCAAATTCACATCGCAGACTGGAGATTGAGTACGAGAAGCTAAAGTGCGACCTCCGTAGCAGTCGACTGATCGAGTCGGAACTGCGCGCTCAGGTGCAACATTTGAATAATCTGGACAAGACGACACGCAATGAACTGCAGCAACTGCGGCTGAAAAACGAACAATTGGACAATAAGTAGAGTAGAGTTTTTGGTTTTTATTGGAAGTTCTGTCTTTGTGGGCTGACTGTGCGACTTAACAATTATTCATGAAGCTGTATTTCATGCCCGTAGCTGTGGATTAACACAGTTGCGCGTCACTAAATACTGCTTCATGAAAGCGGTTTTAATTGTCGCTCCGTATACCAAGAATTATACAACGTTTGTGTGATCTGCACGTTTTTCAATCACTAAAAAACCGCAAACAAAGCAGCCGAACTGACGGAAACTGAAAATTCCAACTTCGGCAGGAAAATTCGATATTTTTTCAGCCGCTTCCACATCACGCATGATGCCCATCATTTTTTTCGTGTTGTTGCAGACTGCAAAATCTGACGCGCGCTCGCGACCAAGAGAAACAGTCGATACAGACGCTCGAGAAGCGACTGATCGACGAGCAACGCCAGCGGACGCAACTGGAGACGCAGATCGAGAAGGAGCGCAAGGCGACGAAACGCGCCGAGGAGATGCGACAGACGGCCAGCGAGAAAAAGTACGCTGATTGCGCCGCGCTGCCTGTGCTGATTGGCTGGTGCAGTGTGAATGGGTGGTGAATGTTGAAAATAATGATGATTGGTTTTCGGCGTTTTTTACTTGACCCCTAAAGAACCACCCTTTCTGCCCTGTAACGATGATGGATACGAATGGTCAGTCCAGTCGTCTTGTGGTTGTTGGACAGCAAACACCATTTAGTTTTTTTAGTCCGTCCGTACGCACAGACGTCGTTCGAAAACCCAATGCGCAAACTAACCGTGATAAAACTATGATCTCTTTTATTTTGGTCTAAATCACAAAACTATGATTTGCACACTGAGTCGCAGACAGAGATGTGCATAGGGTGTTCCTAGGGTGTCCCGGGACAGGCTAGCGTCGCGCGTCGCGCAGCGCCTGAGGGGATACGTCGCGCAGCGCCTCGGATGGAAGAGACAAAATATTCACAAACGAAATAAAAATTTATATGAAATAAAAATTTAAAAATTCGAAAATTTCAGTTGACTGACTAAAACAAATCTTCAAAAGTACGTGTCTTGCTACTTTTGTAGGCTGTAATGTATTTGTATTTGAAATCGCGTTGCGCAATAAGCACATTTACAGTGGTACAGATAACCAGGGTTTTTTGACGCGAAATCGTGCGACAATGACGCAAAATAGTTTTGGATACCGCAAAAAATCGGTCGTTTGCGTCGCTTTTTCCGTTTTCAACTTCAAAGTTCCGACTTCAAAAGAATGTTTTCACGTAAATTTGTCCCAAGATCCGAAATTTTTTAGCGGCGCAAGCCATGGACGGACACCTTATGTTTCGTTTGACAATGGCCATCATGCAATAGTCATGAATTCATCGTTCGTTTTTTAGATTGTTCAGTGTTTTGTTGACAACGGTTCAATTCAATGTAACAATATTTTCGTTGTTTTAACCGTATCAACGATCACGTCCAAATAGCTTTTTGTTCGCTCCACTTCTGAACATCTGTTTTTTTTTAATTTGAATGGGTGTCATAGACGCCGACATACTTTGGATGACATTCAAAAATCGTAAGGTAAAATGCGATCTCAGAACCTATTTTTTGAAAATTTTCTTCGCTGCGCGAAGACTTTACAAATTACCATTTTTCATTTAATTTCAAAGGCAAAGTCGCCTGCCGAACGTAAAAACCTTCAAAAATGTAAAATTTTCTTTTTCAGCACTTTAAAAATATCTAAGAACTTTTCGCAACTTGTTATCATAACAAATCTTATTTTCAAGCGAGAAATCAAAATTTGGGTATCCCCTCTGGACAACAAACACAAATTTTCAAACACTGTGTTAGTTTCAAGCAGTTTTGTTGTTGTTTGTCCGTCCACTCGTGGTTTACTGCCATCTTTTTTCTTCCAGATGGGTGTAATTTGCATCTTTTTGGCCATTTGAATCCGGTTTTTGGAAACCTACAATTGCATCGTAGAACTTTCAGTCAAAATGCAGAAATCATAAAATATTGTTCATCAAAAAAGGTATTTTGCGGAGCAACTATCAAAATTTTTTTCGCTTCGCGAAGTCTGCATCCAGTGTCTATTTATTTTTTTACTCGGGCATGTTCAAAGATCACCCAGGAGATGCAAGCTGCTGTGTTGTTTTGAATCTCAGAACGTTCCTTTTGCAAGGACTCTTCGCCTCAGGACTTTTGCAAGCACACAGCATACAGTCAGATGCAGTGTAGCCCTGTTTTTGAGAGGTCAGTTCTGTGGGACACAAAATTTGCGGGAAAAAATGTGGTGGGGTCGACGTCGCGCAGCAACCCGACCCGGGACAGGCTAGAATTGTCTGGCGTGCACACCTCTGGTCGCAGATTTAAAAAATGATAATACTAATTGCCCCCCAATCAGAACGGAGTGCGGCGAGTCGTGTCCGTGCCGGCAGCGTCGCCGCGACACGGAGCAGGAGCTGAAACAGTTGCGGCGTGACGTGCGCGCGCGCGACGACCAGCTGACGCTGCTCGACGCCGAACTGAGCACACTGCGCCAGTTCAAGGAGGCGCACAACACGGAGGTGCTGATGTCGGCGTTGGCGACCATGAAGGAGAAGAACACGCATCTCGAGAAGTCGTTGTCCGCTGAGAACCGCCTGAAACAGGACCTGTTCTCGGCGTTGGGCGAGGCGAAGCATCAGATCGACGCTCTGAAAGGTAATGGTGCATTCATGAATCAGTATTTGGTGACGCGCAGCTGTGCTAAAGGTAGTGGTGCATTCATGAACCAGTGTTTTGGTGACCGCGTAGCTGTGTGCTGTACCACAGCTGTGCGTCACTAAATACTTGTTCATGAATGCCGCTGAACAACGACGACGAGTACTTGAGATGAGACGGTTCGCTGTTGTGGACGGGTTGGTATTTTTGTGTTGCAAATGCGGCCATATGGTGCATACTCCAGACATTGCTGCAGAACTCTGCAACTGCGCATGCACCCGCACTACGTTCCCACCATAGTGCCGGTCCGGTTGAGACGATTTTGAAATTCAACCACGCTGGAAGTGGTGGAGAATTGTCTTGTTTCGGATTTTCACCGTAATAAAACAAAGAAAGGTTCGTGTAAAAAACCGTCTTGGCGAATAAAATCAGAAACAAATCACGAGACCATTTCAGGCGAGCTCCACCGCAAAGCAGTCGAGATCGAGTCGATCCGCGCGCAGCAGACGGCCACGGCGAACGGGGCGGCGCCAACGCTGACTCCGCCCCCGCCGCCGCCGATCAGCGCGTCCGCCAGCGGCCCGCCGCCGGAACCGGCCAACGTCGATCTGTTGACGTCCGCCATCTACAACGGCGTCGCCGCGTATTTGTGAGTTTTTGACTTGGGGTTTTGTTTTGATTTGGGTTGCTTCAGATTGAAATTCTTTATTTCCACGCACAACAGAGGTCATGGTAAACAGACGAAGGGATGTTTTGGATAATAGGCTTTTTTTGGCGCTCTGATACTTTAATTAAGACTGTTACAACTGTGGCCAGTTCTCAGTGGAGTCATACCGGAGTTCCGCCGACGGGTGTGCGGG
The DNA here is from genome assembly GCA_030248135.1 of Theristus sp. LFF4_11. Classification (NCBI taxonomy): domain Eukaryota; kingdom Metazoa; phylum Nematoda; class Chromadorea; order Monhysterida; family Xyalidae; genus Theristus; species Theristus sp. LFF4_11. The sequence continues at coordinate 13,439 of JASANC010003899.1, forward strand.
CGTGAGTCGTGGTTGGCTAGTCTTGTGTAGGCTTAACGCGCTTTTCTGAAGATAATAATCACAAACCAACACTACAGTAACATAGGGGTGGGTCGGTATAAAAAACGGTTTTTTTCGGTATAAAAAACGGTATAAAAAACGGTTTTTTATACCGGCGCCAAAAAATGGCCAAAATAAATTACCGATATTTTACCGCGTAAATTTTGGTTTTTTTCCGGTTTTTTATACCGCCGAAGGACCCAAATTTCAATTTTTGAAATCACTCAAAATGCACTGTATTCCGCATATCCATTTCAATTTTCATTTTCGCCACTTCATAACTTGATGTTCTGGAGAACACAATTCACGCTCTTGGTATAAATAAAGCACCCTGAGACCCGTGCCTCTCCTTCCATGTCCCATCTCGGTCGACCGCCAATGGGCTGGCTCTGGTCGGCGTTCGCTTTATTTTCCAGCTTTGTTCTTTGTTTATCTGTTCAAGTTTGGTCTACATGGCAATGTTGTGTTTCGTAGTTTAACAGCTTCACGCTTTTTCCGCTTTAAATCTGCCGCTTGCGCTTTTTATGCTAGTTCTTTTGTTGACAAAGTGAAGAAACTAATACAGCAAAGATTTGGTTATTTTTCAGAATTCGGTTAAATTTTCAACAATAAACGAGAAACGCCGCGATATTTATTCAGTCAAATTTCTTGAAATTTTGTGTCTTTGAACTCGGAAATTGCTCAAAGTTTTGTTGGTGATGTCTTCGTGCTGTTGTACTGGTGATAGTGACCCGAATCTCCATCTGATTTTTTTGCTCTTTCAATTTTGTTCTTGGTTCACTTCTTTCGTCTGTGCGGGTTCGTGATTCTTTTTGTCTTTCGGTGATCTTTTGTGTTTAGAAATGCGGTGAAATTGTTGTGCAGTTACATATCTCTCGATCGTGTCAGTTCAATTGATTTGCATGTATCACATTCCTTGCTGTTGCACATGTCAATCTGTCTTGCGTTAGTTTTTTTTTGTTTTAAACTCGCATCTGATAATTTTTCTGATGCTGCATTCTCTCTAAGCGCCACCGATTCAAATAAAATCAAGATTGGAACACGTTTCCATTGAAACACATACAGTTTCTGGCTAGAATTGTGGTCTTTTACTCATTATTCAGCGGTTTGCGTAAAATCAGAGCACCAGAAATTGTCGCAATCACAGGATTCTTCAGATACTGGGTCGGTAAAAAAACAGGGTATAAAGAACCGGACGCGGTATAAAAAACCGTTTTATATACATGGATTTGAAAAAAACCGTTTTTTACCACCCCTACAGTAACATAAGATGAGTAGTGAATTAAACCAGGGCGGTGTTACAGAGATGACCACAGCGGTAAAACGGCCGAATAATCGCATTGAACCTGCGTTCCCATCCGAATCCAGCATATTGTGTTTTCAGAATTGCTCTAGTGTAATTTCCGAGAGCGCTCGCATTATTCAGCACGTTTACCACACAGCGTATGTAGTCAGGTCGCAAAGCAAACCGCCAACATTACCAAAAAGAACAACACACATCACCATTGTCCTCCAGAAGCACGAACACGAACACGACGGCGGTGTCGACGGGCACAAGTGGCAGCGGCGGTAGCAGTACCGTTATACCGGAGGACCGCTTCGAAGACGCCGTCTCCACCGTCGAACTGATGCGCCAGATGGCCGCATACTCGCCGGCGCGCAGCACGCACCAGTGAAACGTGCAATCTGTGGAAAACGCGTTGCTTTGCGGCATTTAGTTTTGGTTTTGCGCGGTCGAACATACCGTTTTTTGCTTTGCTATTGGTGAGAAACATTGCAATTTTGGTGCCATATGTTGAAATAAGTGACGTCGAAATTAGTGTCCGATGAGCGAGCGGAGTGGTGATGGATTTTTCTCATCCGGTAATCATTGCTCGAAGCTCTGGGCAACCGTGATTTTAGTTAACTTATTCCAGCAGTAAATCGTTGTGTTCGACTGCGGAAAGCTTAAGAATGGAAAAAATGTTCAAAACTTAGGAAAATACCATGCACAGTGTTCGTTTTGGGAAATCGATTTGGGAGAACGATAGAAAACTTCAGCTATTTCGTACCATTGTTGTTTGGTTTTATGTCGTGCGCTCAGACTGTGAGATCATTCGTTTGACATGTTTGCATTGTGCATCTTTTGGGAAGACGGCATTACGCAGTTCGGTTTCTGATAGCAGTTTTGTCCAGCACGTTTGAAATTATTGCTGGTGTGTTTGCGTGGAATTTCAATACGGCCATGTGGATTTCGAAATGCTGCACAGCCAATCAGCGTGCTCCAGTTGAACGTTGCATTATTATATTACTACATTGAAAAATGAAACAATTGTCATGTTTCGTAGATAAAACTGTGTTTCATCGTTTTGTTTGTGGGGGAAACTTTTTTTTGGAATGTTTGTTTCCGTTTGTTGATTGGTCAGATTTATCAGTCAGTCATTATAATGCTTTGTGTGACAGCTCGATACCAAAAAGCTAAACGGTTCAAGCCGATGTTTTGCGTTTCCTTTTTGTTTCCATATATATGTGGATCATCGTTCTGCATTTCTTGGTCTAAAATTTTGTCCAAAAATTTTATTTTCGCAAAAAACCTGCTGAAAACAACAATAGTATTACTGGTTATTGGAAATAAATGTACAAAAAACAATCATGGTTTTGTTAACCGGTTCCGAAACTACTAGGGTAAAAGGTTCGAGAAATTTTGTTTTTCCCAGCTTGTGTTTTTCTGCTATTGGAATCGGATGCTATTGAAAAGTGCGTGAACTCCGGTAATTTGCCACGAGCGTTTACAACAGTTGAAATGCCATATTTAAAATTTTACTTTAAAATTATATGTAGTCATAAACTGTCCTCACGAAAAAAAGACGTTGATATTTTTTTGTTGTTGGCTCATTCGTTCCGTTTCTTGGCTCTTGTTTCTGCAACTTCTTTCGGAGTGTTAAAAGTAGGCTCGAGCGTTTGCAATGGTTTTTTTAAACAATGGGATTTCTGCTTATAGCTTCCTGAGCGGTTATTGTTAATTTTCTCAAATTTTGTTGGAAAAACCAAGTGTACTGTGTGATATTCAGAGGGACGTAAAAGTAACAATATTTTTCCCTGGGTTACCGGACGCATTGCGTCTTGTAGGTGAAAACTTCTTCATGTCCTTTTTTTCTCAATCACCATCTCTATCTTACGTGTACTCTTCTTCGCACAAAAATTCGTGTTGCGCTGTTTTTTTTGGCAAATTTATGGAAAATCGCCCAGAAAATAATTACTAATCTTGACCCGATTTGTCTTGGAAGAAATATACTGGTTCTTATCGTATCACGCCGTTTTTTTACGGTTTGGAAACCGTTGGAACATTTTGTTTCGTTTGTTGTCGGAAATTTGCTATACCTTTTATTATTTTTTGATTGTTTTGTGGTTGAAATCATATGCTGGAATTATGCTGAAACTACAACAAAAGTAGAAACACCAGATATTGGCTGCATTGAATGGTGAGCGAAAATAAAAAAGACCGAACTGTTGTGAGCATTATTGCTTTATTACAAACCTACAATAAAATTTGAGAGAAACACAGAAAATACACGGAACAGCAAACTAGACACAGTAACCGCAAGACGACCAACTACAAAAATACCTTTAAAAACCTTGCAAGTAACAGTGACCGCTCTGTTTTACTTCTTCACGCTTATTGCGATGTTGCACAGCGGCGCAGGAGACACGCGCACTGGCCTGCACGTGCTGCCGCGGATACGGTCAGCAAAACACATTTTGCAACTGCGCAACATACGAAAACTGCTTGTTGCTTCACTCTTAGTTGCAAGTTTGCGAAACCGATCACTGAGAGGAAAACCAGCCAAGCCACAGATGAAAACCGTTTTTGTACAATAAAACCGTGTGCTGTTTGAAAAAAATGTCCGCAAAAATCGCGGAATTGACCGTTTGAGAAATACTGTCAAGCGGCATTCCAAAGAACTTGAATCTGGCCGCGCCGTTAATCAATAAGCACAAGTCGAAAGCAGCCAATCAGCGAGGCGGCCGGACGATGTGAAGAAAATCGCAAAGCCGCATCACGGAAACTCCCAACGTTGACAAACCAACCAACAGTGAAAACACCGTAACCCATCAAGAGAAGAAAATCAACACCGAAACGCAGCCAATCAGCGTTCGCGCGAGCGCGATCGTGATCGGCGGCGACGCGCGCGACGCTCGCGGTCACGTGACGTCGAGCGACGCGAGCGCCGCCTGTCGGACGACGACTCGGGCGACGTGCGGCGGTCACGACGCGAAACATCTTTCGACGAGCTACCACCACCACCGCCGCTGCTGCTACTAGAAGCGCCCTTCCTGGAGCTGCCCGAGCTTCGCTCGGCACTCCTCCGGTCGCGTTCCCTTGATCTCGAACGGGATCGCTTCGAACGACGATGATGACGATGACGATCCGAGGCACGCGACGGCGACGACGATTTCTGGTGGTGCTCCTTTTCAGTCTGGTCGGATTTCGATCGTCCGACCGACTTCTCTTTGGCGTCTGTTACGACGTCGCTTGTTGTTGTTGTTGTTGTCGACTTTGAAGAGGAGTCACGTTTTGAGCGCTCGTTACTCGCATGATTCTCACTTACTTGACTCGACTGATGCACCCCGTCCGCCACAGTCGCAGCTGCTCGCTGCGTTTCGCTCGCGTCGTGAGCAGCTGCAAGAATTGCGACAAGAAGTTTTTTTCTTTCTTTACAGCCACAAAAACTGGAGAAAAAAGCCATCACGTAAAAACTAGAAAACGAAACGGAAATGTCACGCAATCCAGACCTGCGCGGACGGAAGCAACACTTGTCTGTTTTTGACTATTACTATTGACTTTGGCGGCGGCGCCAGCAGCAGCAGCCGGCAGCACCGGCTTCTTGAAGATGCCCGCCGAGCTCTCGGCCGATGGTGACTCGTCGAATCGACTCTTCTTCCGAGCCACTGGCGGCGTCGACTCACTGCTGAACATGTCCTCCTCATCGTTGTCCTCCGGCTCAGAGTCACTCGGCGCGTCGTCGCCGCCTGGAGTTTGATTTGGTTTTTTTTGTCATATTTTTTTGATTTTGAACTTTTAGTTTTAAAATTTTTGATTCGTTCTTGGTTGACTGTCTGCAGTGGAACCCATGCTGTCAGTTTTTGTTTTCGTCGACGTACCTACACAGCGGTGGTACGCAACACCTGCGCTGCCAAATATGCTTATTTCCAGCAACGACTTCCACTTTTTTCAACAACAATTTCCACTTTTCGACCCCTGATTAAGCTAACGTCATAGAATAAACAGTAATGCAATGCACTCAGGCACATTTGTTTTTCAAAAACAACGAAATTTGCGCACGTTAAGTAAAAAGGCACAAAAGTAATATTATTTGTCATCAAATTATCACAGAACATGAAATATAATTTACAAAATAACAGCCGCAAAAACACTTACCAAGTGAGCTAATAGCGGCCAAAGCAGAGCTCTGAGCTAACATCTTTGGTCGAGCTTGAAAATCGTGCATTTTATATATGTGTTACACAATTTTAAAAATAGTTATGAATATTTAACAGTGAGTTTCCAACTACAATGCATAAAAAAGGCGAAAAAGACTTGAATAATACCCGCTTCGTCGGTCATATTGACTGAAAACACGAAATTTCAATGATCGAGTGAGAACATTTTGAAAACGACAACAGAATTAGTGCAGATTAGAACTGCTGTCGACGCATTATTGTATCGAGCGTCGGCGTATCTCTGTTTCAGACTGATTCTGCAAATACCTTTCTTCAAATGTCTCGCGTGCTCGTCCGACACCACACGTTCCAATGCAGCCGAGGTCGTTTCGAGCAACAGTTCAGTCATCCAACGGCGTAGCAATTGCATCTGAACAGTTTTAAGACAAAACGTGCTTCGTGAAGTCAATCCGAAAAACGCGACACCCTCCCATCAGTCATTGTGCGGCGGATGGTTGTCTGATTGACTGGCATTATGTAAATCACCCAAATCACACCAATCAAACGCAACTAAATCGACCGATTTACAGCTGTGCGTTTATGTCGAACTTTATCTTTAAAGCAACTTTGAGAAAAGGAAGGCACCTCAAGGTCAAGATCCAATCAAGGTCCAATCAAGAAATTTAAGAAAAAAAAACAAAAAAAAACTCCACGAACACAATGCGCCCGCAGCTCTTCCTCCGTCGGTGGGGGCGATGGGGCTTGCACAATTTCGCCCTCGCTCTCCGAAACTCCCGCTATTCCCGTTTCGTCCGTCTCAGTTTCCTGTCGGTCACCCTCCGAAACTCGATCCAAATCATCCGGTTCAGTTTCTTCCTCACTGTCGCTGTCCTGAAAAACAGCAAGCTGGCCGTGTGAACGCACAAATCTCGATTTTTCCCCCGAAAATCCGTGTTTTCCGGATACTTTCCAAATTCGCCAAAGAAGGCGGAAATCCCACTGAGTGGCAACACTAAGATGACAAGTTGAGGTCTGTGTGACCGTTCAAAAACTGTAAAAGTTAAATGATGTGAATCAAATAAAAGTAACAAACAAACAACTGTGTCTAAAACCACAAGTCTCCGCATTATCACTCAAAGTCTAAGATCTGCATATCCATCACCATCCGCTGATTTGATACATTGCATTATGCAACAACAACACATCAGTATACAGATTAAAGTACTACCAAACCAATCAGGTGTTAGCCACTTCTCCACGTCGTAAACGTGTATTCAACAAAACAAACGACAACAACGCACAAATCTTCCTTTGCCCTTCGCACGTCTCGCTTTTTCGCGTTGCTCCTTTAGTTTCCTCTCCTTTTCTTGTTCCGCTTTCTTCTGTTTGTCACGTTCCATTTTCTCGAGTCCCTCACGAATCCAGGCCGGCAGCGCCTTGCGCTGCTCGAAACCTGCAAATGTCGTTTAGTGGAAGCAAAACTCAAGAAATACGGATGCGACTCAGACAGATCACTGGTTCCCCGAGGAATAAAGCGGGGCCTTTAGAGGCCGTCCCTTCCGCATAAGCTTACTGGGCGCTCAGCATACACGTCTGCAGTCCAACAACGATCCGGGATTTGGTACCTTCCGAGTTTTTGAAACCGGCGGGGAACTATACAAAACGGAATAAAAAACGAAGTGAAACGAATCGAATAACAGTGAGCTGGTGTGTTTCGAAATTTCAATTGTTTTCGTGATGCTGGCTTGTTTGTTCAATGAACAAGGTTTAAAGGTTTAAAATCTTCTTCTAATACAAAAAAACAACACCAGGAATGCACCAGAACACCGTGAAACCACGAACCAAGTGCAGCAAACATGTTGTCTTGCGGGCCGTTGGGCGCACCTCGGACCCCTCCAGGACCAGAATACGTTCCGAAAAAGCCCGCTGCTCCGGGGCCCCATTGCTGTTCGTAGCCGTAAGACGCGTAGAACGCCTCTGCTGGTGGCCCGTCGGGCATGTCCGGCTGAAACGATTTTGGTTTTTTTTTCAATTTTACAAACTTTATTTAATGGTTATGCAACTCAGTACGCGCAAACAGATGGCTAAGTGACCAGAAACCGAGTCCCCGAAATTCCTAATCACGTGACGCATGCATTCCGTGCAAGCCAAACTCCGCCTCCACAGCAATGCGCCTGCACACAGTGTATGCATCACGTGATCACCAACCAACCAATCAGCTCGGTGGATATGTTAGAGTTGTTAGACTGTCGTAACTGAATCCGAGAACTTTTCAAAGATATATGGATATCAAATATTTGTCAACTACAAAATACCGGTGGCCAAACGTGCGCGTTGGGCGGCGGTGTCCAGTCTCGCTGGCTGCTATCCGCCCACGGCGGTGGTAAACCTGACAAAAAAAAACGTTTTTTGCCCTTTGTTAGCCGTTTTATTGCTCGATCAAGTATAATCGTTTATTTCGGTCTCGAGACTCAATGCGCACATTTTTTTAATATTTTTTTATTAAAATATTAATATTTATATTTTAATATTAATACATACATAGGTAAGCAGTGGCATGAACAACGCGAGAATTCCAAAATTCCATTCAGTCCCAGAACGTAAAAAATTGATAATAGTAACGTGGAACACCGACGAAAGAACGCCGTCAACGCGCGTCAGTGTTATTGTTGATTTATTCAAACGTGTCCGAACTAAAATGACGTCATTTGCTTTTTAAAAACGCCAGTTTGTCAAAGTACAGGCACTAAAATGTCAGTTTGGTGTGACTGATTCGACATTCACCATTTGTTTACGGGAAGAAATCGGCTAAACGGAATGTCTGCTTTGCTGTGAACGACAAGCGCATGTTTTGCGGCACATGACGTCATTTCAGTGGGAATCGTTTGAAAAAATAGGTCATACTATTGTCAACCAGTTTCATTCTGTGGCGAAGGCATCATTCGTCAACGGGACACTACTCGCCCATCCATACACCACCGGGGTTTTGGTACCTTCGTGTTTGGAGTGGTGGAGATTTGAATACAGATATAAACTTAAATAAGTTCTGGTTGCTTGAAACGGTGGGAGGGCAGGCAGGAAGTATATCATCAAGTTGACAGAAACAAAACAAAAAAACAGCAGACCAGAGTGCGGCGCCCACGATGACGTGTCAACATCCATCAGTGGTGTCGGCCGATTGAAAGCATCACTACTATTGGCGACGGCGTTCTGAGTGCTCGAGGGGTGATCAGGCGGAGGTGGGGCATCCCCAAGTAGGCCACTCAGGGCACCAGCAGCGGGGGGTCGACTGACGCTGCCAAGGGGGCGCCAGGAGCCACCGGGTTCAGTTGCTGTCGGTGGCATCATCATTGGAGGGCCGCCTGTAATTTTTTGCCGACATTTTTTTGGACACTGTTTTTTTTGTTTGATTTGATGGACAGGCCACAGCGTCAGACATTAGTTGCGAATACCAATAGCAATACTAGGAGGAGATAGGACGATTGGCAAGAAAGCTGGGTAAAGGTAGGTCAGGCGCACTGTTTTGTATGTTACCAATTGATTCGTTTGGTTGATTATTGTGTACGCAATGCAAATTTAGAACACTCGGATTTGATTCAATCGATAGGTTGACGAAAGACCGGAGATTGTTCGAAAATACAACAGACATAAAACAAAAGAACAACCACCAACAACACACAAAAAAAACAGATGATAAAAACTGTTCTTTTTACCGGGACCGGGCGGCCGACAATTCGCGCCGGGCTCGGGAGGCGGCGGCGGCGGTCCGGGCGGGAACGCCGATGATGGCAGATCAGTGGTGGAATTGGGCTTCACGGTCGACGGCAATGGGATTTCGTTGCCGTTGTCATTGAAAGTTGCATCGTTGTTGTTGTTTGAAGACGCTGGCGGCTGCTGCTGACGCATGCTGATCCATTGCTGGGCAAGTGCAGCCCAGTTGACTGCGAAACAAATGTTGCATAATGTTTGCAATGCATGATGGAAGTTTTGTGATTCGTGTCGATGTGAACTGGCCGTGACGCTTACAAATAAACTTGACATTGATATAAATGGCACATTCGACTCAAACTGCGCATGCCGACAGACAACTTAACTGAACTCCACGACTTCGTTATCAAATGAATGAAAATGTGACTGTTTTTCGATTGTTGATGCAAAAAAACGTCAGAACTCAGAAGTTATAAGAAACTCCAACAACTTGAAGTTGAAACGAACCTTGCTCATGCGGTACATTCTGGTAGTTGCCGGCGTGCAGCCACGACGGAAACACGACGCTGTTGTCGCCCATGTTGTTATTTCAAATGAATCTGCAAAACAACAACTCATTCCAGTACAGTATAGGGTTGTTAAAAAAAAACAAAAATCGTCATTTTTGTTTTTTTTTAAATTTTTTTTTTAAATTTCAAAAATCAAAGTTGTGCTAAATCAATCAGGGAGTCTGAAGAACCACATATGATATGCAAGCGCCTCCCGAATGACTCCCGTATGGCGGAACTTTGCAGATTTTGTTTTGGTGACCTCAATTACCCCTTTTCCAAACCGTCACCATGCCTCTTCTTGTGTTTTGACCTCCAAAACGTCACTAATTGTCCCCAGCTAAGCTAATGCTAAAGTGAAGACAAACATACCGCCTTGAAATTCGATCAATTCTTCTGATGGTGTCGCGACGACACGACACGAAGCAGCAACCAGACAACGTAGCGCTTGCAAACGGAGCAGCGAGCACAATCGGACGCTCTGCGAGGCGAATCGTCACCTTATCTGCATCGGAAATGGTAGGCTAAGCTTTGGGACGCTCAAAAACTTCATCGCAGATGTTGTCGAAGCCTAAAATCAGTCGGTAAAACGGCCCAAAATCGACTGCTAAAGGTTTTACGAGGTATAATCAAAGAAAATTTTTGTTGAACTTTCGAAAAATTGTGCCAAAATTGAGGTTTTCAGAGCATATTAGAGGAAAATTTTTCGAATTTTTAAAAAAAAAAAAATCGGCATTTTTGTTTTTTTTTTAATCACTTTTTTAAAAAAAAAATTTCATTTTTGTTTAACAACCCTAGTACAGTACCGAAGGCGAAAGCAAATTTTCGAGGAGGGGTGTCGTCACGTGCAGCAGCGAAAGTGCGGGGGGTGGGGGGGGCATGGTTGTTCCAGAGCCGGGGGGTTGGGGGGGGGGCGATATAGAAAGCTGGAGCAAATTTTCCAGATAGATAACTGAAAAATTTATGGGGCCCGCGGGGGGTTTTGCCCAGTACCGTGGGCGGGGGGGGGGGTGGGGGGGGTACACCCCCCCAGAGCACCCGAGACCGTCGGGTGGGGGGGTGGGGCCGTGGGGGGCGCTCCGTGCCACCCCCCCCCCAAAAACCGGGCACCCCCCCCCCCCCCATCGGACCCCCCCCTCGAAAATTTGGCCGACACCCCCCCCCACACCCCCCATGAAATTTTGTCTGGCGGAGACCCCCCCCCCCCAAAATTTTCCGCACACCCTAAAAATTTTTTCGAAAATCATGATTTTTTGTCTATAAAGCCCATAATATAAGCTGAATATATGATAACTTGACCATCTTCATTATAATTTCCACGATTTTGCAGCAAAATTTAGCGTTTTTCCTTCAAAATTTAAGCGAAAAATTATCATGGGGGGGGTTGGGGGGGGGGGTGGACCCCCCCACAGAAAATTTTGAAAAAATGCACCCCCCCCCCATGGGACCCCCCGGGGGGGTCCAACGTTACCATAGGTTGGACCCCCCCCCCTCACTTTTTGGTCGGCACCCCCCCCACGGTACCATACCCAGTACCGTGGGCGGGGGGGGTGGGGGGTACACCCCCCCCCAGAGCACCCGAGACCGTCGGGTGGGGGGGGCACCGTGCCACCCCCCCTAAAACCGGGCACCCCCCCCATCGTACCCCCCCCCCCTCGAAAATTTGGCCGACGACACCCCCCCCACCCCCCATGAAATTTTGTCTGGCGGACACCCCCCCCCCCCAAAATTTTCTGCATACCCTAAATTTTTTTTTCGAAAATCATGTTTTTTTGTCTGTAAAGTCCATAATATAAGCTGAATATACGATAACTTGACCATCTTCATTGTTATTTCAAATATTTTGCAGCAAAATTTAGCGTTTTTCATTACAAATTTGAGCGAAAAAATTTCATGGGGGGGGGGGGGGGTGGACCCCCCCCACAGAAAATTTTGAAAAAATGCACCCCCCCCACGTTACCATAGGTTGGACCCCCCCTCACTTTTTGGTCGGCACCCCCCCCCACGGTACCATACCCCCCCCCCCATCGAAAATTTTTTTGGGCCCACGGTACTGACCATACCCCCCCCCTCGAAAATTTTTTTGGGCCCACGGTACTGGTTTTGCCTTGGAAAAACACAGAAATTCTTGTCAAATACAGAATATTTTGCGCAAAGAAGCTGCTTGTTTAGTCAGAAACAACAAAATCTATGCAGGGTCAGACACGAAAGTCAAGAAAAATGCAAAAATCACGGTATTTTGGGAAAAATTGAGCTGGTCACCGTGAGTGAGGGTAGGGTTGTTAAAAAAAACAAAAATCGTCATTTTTGTTTTTTTTTTAATTTCAAAAATCAAAGTTGTGCGAATAATTTCAGGCTTTTATCTTTTAGTTCACACGCAAAAATTAAGCGACGACGTCGTCGTTGTCGTCGCGTCGTCGTCGTCAAACAAACCAAATGCATTTTGAGCTGTTGAATTAAAAAAATTTCTGAATGTCGCAGTCTCTATCTTTTCAATTCATTTTTAGAACGAAAAGTGTGCTGGAAATTCACACTCATTCAAAAGAAACACGTTTCAATAGAATCCAGAAGATCCCCCAGATCCACGAAAACAGAAGGGTGCGGAGTAGGGTTGTTAAACAAAAATGAAAATTTTTTTTAAAAAAAAGTGATTAAAAAAAAACAAAAATGCCGATTTTTTGGTTGGCCTGTCGTACTAAATCAAAGCACTGATGTTGGCAGACGTTGCCTAAACAAGCCTAAACCAAAACCTAATCCTAAAGCTTAATTCTAAGCTAAACATAATCCTGACCTAAACCTAACCTAAGCCAAGCCTTTTCAAGAAGAAAGATGTTAGAACAATTGCGTTTTGAACAAGTTCTTGTTGAGTACGGAGCGTGTGCAGGCGCGCTAGTGGATCATGAGCACGAGCATGCCGATGCCCGTGCGCGTGCGCTTTAGTAATGAAGCTTTAGGGATTTTTTAAAAAAAAAATTCGAAAAATTTTCCTCTAATATGCTCTGAAAACCTCAATTTTGGCACAATTTTTCGAAAGTTCAACAAAAATTTTCTTTGATTATACCTCGTAAAACCTTTAGCAGTCGATTTTGGGCCGTTTTACCGACTGATTTTAGGCTTCGACAACATCTGCGATGAAGTTTTTGAGCGTCCCAAAGCTTAGCCTACCATTTCCGATGCAGATAAGGTGACGATTAGCCTCGCAGAGCGTCCGATTGTGCTCGCTGCACCGTTTGCAAGCGCTACGTTCTCTGGTTGCTGCTTCGTGTCGTGTCGTCGCGACACCATCAGAAGAATTGATCGAATTTCAAGGCGGTATGTTTGTCTTCACTTTAGCATTAGCTTAGCTGGGGACAATTAGTGACGTTTTGGAGGTCAAAACACAAGAAGAGGCATGGTGACGGTTTGGAAAAGGGGTACCGTATTACCTCTATTAAACCCCCATGGGGGTTTATTTCTTCAGCGACTTCTGGGGGTGGGGGTTTATTTTTGGGGGGGGGATTATTTTTGGGGGGGGGGGGTTTATTTGGAAACCATTTTAGGGGTGGGCAAAATGGCAAAAATACCTTCCATGGCAGGAAGGAAGTCGCAGAAACTTCTACTTTTCACAGAGATTTCCTTTGGTAACAGCCTTTTGTAATGAAATTACCGCCAACTCATCCCTTTGGGGCCTTTGGTAGCACAATTTCACCAATGTCACTGCATTCAGCCACTGAATTCGCTAGGTATGTGTTTCAAACAGGTTTCTAATAAACCCCCATGGGGGTTTATTTTTGGGGGGGGATTATTTGGAAACTTGTCGAGGGGGTGGGGGTTTATTTTTGGGGGGGGGGGTTAATTTGGGGGGGGGGTTTAATAGAGGTAATACGGTAATTGAGGTCACCAAAACAAAATCTGCAAAGTTCCGCCATACGGGTGTCATTCGGGAGGCGCTTGCATATCATATGTGGTTCTTCGGACTCCCTGATTGATTTAGCACAACTTTGATTTTTGAAATTTTTTTTTTTAATTTTTTTAAAAAACAAAACAAAAATGACGATTTTTGTTTTTTTAACAACCCTAGTGCGGAGTGTGTGACACGAAAACAGAAGGGTGCGGAGTGTGAGCAGTTTCCGCTCGGGTCAACCAATCAGCTGTTTCCCCATATTTTAGAGTTCGACTGTAACATTGCAATGTTTTGCTGGAAGTGTTCAATCCACGCTGAAACTTTGCCCCATAATCTTCTTTCTGTTTTAAGTCGGAAAGAAGTTAATGCGCATCATTAACTGATCATATGATTCTGTTGTCTGTAAAATATTGTTGTCTGGAATTATTGTTCAGAAAACAAAGAACAAACATCACTTACCATGAATAAAGATCTTCATGTGAGTAAATTGAACATGTAGCCGTGTTAGAAACCCGTATTAGAACAAGAGTTCAAAGTAATCCTTTGTATCAATGTTGTTTCTGCGGGGTGTAAATGCGTTTATCTACAAAAAACACCATTTTCAAAGGCAAACGTTGCAAGCACCAGGCACTTTATGTTTCAAGCACCATTCGCTTTCAAGTCACCTGTGTGTGTCGTGGTGAATTAGAGAACATATACACAAGCAAAAGAGAGGCAGTGAAAATCAAGATGAACAGCATGTTGTTTGCCTTAATTGGTGAGTGTTTTTTTGTTGCCTTCAACATTAGTGAACAGGAGCAACAAAACAATTTGAGCCGGTAACGCAATGAACGATTACACAAACTGAGCTGTATCTTTTTGAAACGCATCGAGCAACACGGCCAATAAAACTTTCAATAACTTTTATACTACGCTTGCTTTTCAAATCGCTTGCAGGAGCGCTGTGCGGTGTCCGTGCGCCAGGCATGGTGGCTCAAGCAACGCAATGTGATCCCGGTTGGTACGTTGACACAGAGCATGGCGCGTGCGCTGCGTGTCCCATTGGTCAGTACTGCGTCAACTCAACGGCGATCGACTGCCCAGTTGGCACGTATCAACCGAACATCGGGCAACAGATCTGCTTGCAATGCAAGTCCGGCTGGCATCAAACCGAACCAGGTGTCCGCATCGAGTCATCTGCAATTCCGATGTGCCGTTTTTTTTGTAACAACCGTAAGTTTTGAATGACTGTACGAGTTTCGCATGCGCAGGCTCAATCGATTGTGTGCCGTGTGCGCGCGGGTTGTTCTGCAACACGACGCGTATGGCGTTTCCATGTCAACCGGGCACCTACCAAGCACTGCTCGGGCAGACCAGTTGTCTCGCGTGTCCCAGCGGGCGCTACCAAGCAAGCGAAGCGTCGGCGACGTGCCTGCTGTGTCCTGCCGGTCATAAATGCGTTGCCGGCAGTGCTACACCGGTGGCGTGTCCTCCCGGCACATACCAGATGCAGCCAGGCCGCAGCAATTGCGACAGCTGCCAGCTGGGCACGTACCAGCTGCAGAACGCGTCCACCGTCGGCTGTCAGCTGTGTCCGTCCGGCCATGCGTGCGCCGAAAGCGACCAACTCCCGCAGCCTTGTCCATCTGCAACCTATGCTCGCGCCGGCGCGACCGAATGCGCAAAATGTCCAGACGGATTCTATCAGGATCAAGCGGGCCAGTTCAACTGTAAACCATGTTCGCCGGGGTACTACTGCTTGAATGATTATGCGGTGCCGATCGCCTGTCCACGAGGCACGTTCAGTCTCGAGTACGGTCGTTCCAGTTGCACGGCGGTTCCGAACGGTTTCTACGCCGACAAAACAGCCACTGTACATCCGATCGCAGTGCCGGCTGGCTACTTTGCTCCGCGATACGATTGGACGCGCATCGAACCTTGTCCACCCGGTCATTACTCATACTGGCCGAACAATTACAACGGCTGCTCTCAATGTCCAGTCGGCACGTATCAAGATCAACCAGCTGCCACATCGTGCAACGTATGTCCACCAGGTCACACCTGCCCCTACACAGCACTGACCGCTGCCAGTCCATGTGACATCGGAGAATACCAGGACGAACGCGGCTCAACGACGTACGCTTGTAAAACGTGCCCGCTCGGGCACTACTGTCCAGATGAAGCTCAGATTTATCCGCTGCCTTGTCTCGCCGGCACGTACCAAGACGAACAGGGAAAAGGATCGTGCAAGATTTGCGACGTCGGCAGCTACCAGCTGCGTCAGGCCGCCACCGAGTGCGTCCGTTGTCCAATTGGCTACGTCTGCAGTCGAGCCGAGCGGCCACCGGTGCCGGTGATTGATTTCACGAATGACACACTTCCAGTCGGCCGATACAAGTTCTGTCCACCAGGTACACTTCTGAGCGATCCAAGCACTGTGCAATGTGAAAAGTGCGGCGTCGGACAGTATCAACTGAGTGTCAACGGAACAGAGTGTCACAGCTGCCCGCCAGGCTCTCGTTGTCCGACGAGCGATCACGCACCGATTCCGTGTCGTCCAGGATTCTACAGTGCCGGCTCAACTGTAACCTGTATGCAGTGTCAACGCGGCTACTACACGTTGGTGGGCGGACAGAAAAGCTGCAACAAGTGTCCAGAAGGATATTATTGCGTCGACGGTATGTTGACACCGTGTCCCGCCGGAACGTACGCAGACAGCACTGGCTTGTCGCAGTGCAACAAGTGCACAGCAGGTCACTACAATCCGTACACGGGAAAAAACAATTGTATCGCATGTCCGCTTGGCCATTTTTGCACCAGCGGCTCTGTGCAACCGACCGCCTGCGAACCAGGCACGTATCAGTATTCTGAAGCGCAATCGAGTTGCGACCAATGCGACAGTGGCTATCAGTGTCCCAATGGCGGCATGGCGCACCCGCGCATGTGCGAGCCGGGCACCTTCCAGGAGCACACCGGTCAGACGAGTTGCCTGCCGTGTCCGTCCGGTTTCTATCAAACGGAACCGAAGCAAACGAAATGCACCGGCTGCCCCAGCGGTTCGTACTGTGCCGACGCAACGAAGCAACCGATCGCCTGCCCCGCCGGATTCTACCAAGACGAAGAGAATCAAGCGAATTGCAAAGCATGCCCGCCCGAACAATTGCAGCCTGAAGTCGGCCAAGACCACTGCGTGCCGTGTCCGGCCGGCTACGCGTGCACGTTCAACGAGACGACGACGACACAATCGCGGCACGCACAACTGACGCCCTGCGCCACGGGCACGTACAGCGCCGAGGCGATGCTCAACTGTGCCTTCTGTCCAGTCGGCCACTACGCACCGTCGACCGCAAGTGGCGCGTGTAAATCAGCGCCGGAGGGAATGTTTGCGCCGACCGCCGGCGCGCAGTTCGCGTTCAAATGTCCCAGCGGTCAATCGGCGTATTGCAGCGCTGAGCCCGGCTGCAATCCGTGCACGCGCGTCACGATCGGCGGCGCGACGGGCGTTCGCAGTTGCCCGCCGGACGACTGCGGCAAGGCAGAGTACAAATGCGGCAAAGACCAGGCGCAATGTGCCGTCGACGGCGCCATACAAATGGCGGGCGCTTTATTTGGACCGGCTGGTGAAATCGCGGCCGAAGGCGTCACGGCAATCAACGACATGGCTTGGGACGCAATCGACAACCCGGACGTGGCAAAAGAACTGCAGAGCTCCGTGGACGCGGTGCACGCCGCCGTCGACAGTCTCCATGGGTCGCACAGTGACGCTGGTCATGAGGTCGCCAAACAGATCAAGAACGGCATTGACTACATGAAGAACACACAGAAAATCATCGCGGACACGCAGTGCCTCGCCGCCAAGGCGTGCTCGTCCGTTGACATGCATCAGTACGCCGAAGATCTATTTGACTGGTCAATCTCGGCCGCAAAGATGCACGCGGGTCTGCCGGACGCGGCCGAAGTGATCGACGACATGATCGAGCACTACGCCGAACATCACGCCGGCAGTTTTCTGCGTCATCGCATCCCGCTCGGCTGCAATCTCGTCGGTCTGGTCGGCGCCGACTGTCGTCATGCGATGGCGTGTCTCGTCGCGAAAGCGTGGCACGCGCTCTTTGGAAGCGACAAACTGATCTACGCATTAGACGCCGTTGTCGATCAGTCCTACAAAACGGCGGTGCTGAACGTCTACAACGCGTTCCGAGCGCCGCTGACGAACTACGTCGACGATTCACCGTACCTTTATGGCGTCTTCGTGAGCACCACCGACGAATGCATCCAAGCAGTCCGAAACGCCTACCATCGCGTGCCACCAGAGTTGCACCGCCGTTCGCTCGTGTCTGACGGAACGATTGTGATCAGTGATGCGGAGGCCGTCGTCATTCGCAACGCATGTCACGCAACGTACAATTTCACGGAGCACTACTCGGTCGACGATGCTATAAACGAGGTAATATTCATTGATTTACATCCGGCATCACTCAAAAAAATATCTATAGTTGACCTTGAACGCATAAACGGTATTTGGTGAAATTCCTATGAAAACGATGCAACTTTTTTTAATAAAAATATAAACCAAATGATGTTGGCGCAACTTTTGTCGCACAGCTGAACGACTCATTGGCAGATGCTTATGAGCAACGACTTCGCGGTATACCGGCGATTCTATTCAAGAATGTCATTGACATGACCGCTGCCGTGCCGCTGACAATCACGCAGAACCCACTGCCAAGTGACGAAGAGCTGACTTTGGGTTAGTGATGTTTTATATGCCTTTGGTGCGTTATTGATTCGATCGGTAATTGTATTTCACATATCAAATATTGTGGATTCATTCAAACGTGTGTCCGAATTAAAATGACGTCATTTGCTTTGAAAACGCCCGTTTGTCAAAGTATACAGGCACTAAAACGTCAGTTTGGTGTGACTGATTCGACATTCACCATTTGTTTACGGGAAGAAATCGGCTAAACGGAAAATCTGGTTTGCTGTCAACGGCAAGCGCATGATGGCGGCACATGACGTCATTTCAGTGGGACACGTTTGAAAAAATAGGTCATACATATACAAATATACATATACTGTATCTGCTAAATTTTAGGTTTCTATCTCGGCTTGAACTACACCTTTGATCACACGTTCATCGCGCAGTCAACAACCATGGTGAAGCAGAGCGTCACTATCGGCGTGCCAAACAATGTCGTCATGTACGGCTTCTCGTGCAAAGTGCCGGAGCATTTTAGCGGTACAATGTTTACAATGAATACCGTAAAGTCTTGCATATAAGGTCTCTTTATATAAATTTGAAAATCAAAAATTTCTGAAAAAAGTGGAATTTTGTGTGACAACCGAATAAGTGAGAGGAGGTCTTATAAAGCGAAGATTAGGAAATCCGGGCCTTACAAACGGTGTGGCGTTTCGACCAAGTCAAAACTTTGAATTTTTTGGTTTCCCGTCGTGTGACACTCCGCTTGGGGTCTTATAAGTGGGAGGAACCTTATATGCAAGTCTTTACGGTATTTACTGAAAACACTTTTTTGTGACATTTTAAAAATACACAGGTAACATTCTGACGTTGTTGCAGGCAACATTCTGGTGAAATTTGAGCCTCCAGTGAACGATGCTGGTGTGCAATGTGAAGTGCTCGCTGTCACACGTACACCGCTGGACGACACAAGTCCTCGCGGCAAAAAAGTCTATTCGGTCAAATACAAGGATGGTCCATCGACGAAAGTGGAGCACTGCGTGAATGACGTTGTGCGCGATGGGCCCGTGCGCTACTTGCTGGCATGTGCTTTTGGACAGTTCTGAAATGCAACACACCGCTGCTATGCGGTGCTCGAAAACGAGAAACAAAGCGTTTTAGTTTGCGTGAAAATGCGTTCATGTCGTAAAAGTACCTGCAGTCAATCGAGTTTGTGTGCAGAAAAGATCGTATATCTGCAAATTGCTATTTTTATTTTTTTTCCGTGGCTTCTTTCTTGATGAGACCAAATTGGCCTTTGATAAGTGGCTACTTTACATGAAGAATAAAACCCAATGGAAAGCAACACATCTGTTTTGCGCTGTTTCTGGCACATGTGCTCGGTTTCTTTTCAATCAACATGTAACCGGTACTCCCAGTACGATACGATCTCTGAAACTCAAAAACGTTATGCTCTTGCTCTAAATCCCATTCTTCCTATCAGACTTCTGAAATCGTTTACAACGAATCTAAAATAGGTATTTGGGTTTTTCTATTAATAGATAAGCCGTGTTTGTTCGACGTGAAATCAGTATTGTTTTGTAGTGGTTTTCATTTCAGTGATGTACCCGCGAATTTACCTTCTGCTGCAACCATACACATAAAAACCGCAGACAGAAAGCCAAATACGACAGGAAAAATATGATCTTGCAAAAAGCGTACACCCGTGTGTATATTATCCTTGTGCAAGTCTACATAATAATATGTCACCGTGTGTCGTTTTTTGCCTTCAGACCAGCTCGGAATAGCCGATATTACGTTTTGAGGTGGTCGTTTTCACTCGCTGGGCTTCAACGGTACTGGAGCGCGAATACGTCCAAAATTTTGTTCCACACAGACGTTCAATCGCGTTGGTTAGCCTTTACATTTTCTCATCGTGTGCGCTTTTCACAAACGAAAAACAATGCAACACACACACGCACGCACAAACACACAGCCGACAAGCAATGTACGTCCTCAGTGAACTACATAGCTGCTGAAGAAGCATCGTGTACAGTGTGTAATGGACCTGTGGAGAAAAAAACTTATTGTGAACCGCACACAAACTCGTACGGATTTGTGATCTGGTGACTCCGGAATGAAGCTGAACATGATGCCGGACCGGGTCTGAATACAGTTGAACACGTTCTGGTTATATTTCAAGTTTACAGTTGACGTTTTGTTCATGAAAATATTAAAATCAACAAACACTTTCTGTGACAATTTTCTCGCTAGAGCACAACTAAGCTCGTGTTGTGTGATCAGAAATGAACGGAAAATTCCCGCCAAAGTGATTCAGTAACAAAAGCAAATCTTGCCGTGTCGCTTTAAAATTTTACACCCGTGTGTGTGTTGTCATCGCCGTCAAAAGTTTGCCTCATAGCAGCAGCTGGAAAGCATTTCTGCCGCTGAACATACACGGTACATTTGCCGGAAAACTCATTGCCGAAATACCTAATAACCATATAGGTATTTTGTGTTTGTATGTGGCTCAGATATTGGTGCTTTGTAGGTTCTAGTCCGTTTAAAACGCATTGTTAAGGCGGACGACACACACTGAAAAAGTTGGAAAAATGCGCAACCGATCGTCAAAACGTTTGAAGTGAAGTCCACTTGCTACGCACTCGCACAGTTTTTTTTTCAAGCTACAACTTTTCTTTTGCGCGAGCGAACTGCTTTTTTGAAACGCAGTTTTTGACACCTGCCTAGACGTTTTTTGCGGCTCTTTTTGTGTTTTTTCAGGTGAGGAAAGCGGAGAACCTTCTCTGGTTCCACACATTCTCTCTGTTGCATACTTGCGAAAAGAAACATCTTTTGTTTTCACTCTCTGTTTTCAGTTGAAATTGTAGTGAAATGTCTTTTTCTTTGATTTTTTCTGACATTGGTGTGGCTTAAGCAATTATTCAACAAATACTCCATGTAATGCAGTGTTCGATCAATTTATCACACTCCACACTGATAAAACGAGTTTTGCTTGAAAGAAACTGCTTGCAGACGAAACAACGTATTCTAGCTGAAACCTTATTCATGTCAACAAAACAAACTTTCAGGGTTGTCCATCATCCACGAGCCCTCAACGATTTTCACGCAAGGAAAAAACACACACATCACGCACCATGAGCATATCAAACTGCATAAGGGCTGTATTATTCATCGCGATTGTTTTGTTGCTCGCGTTTACGGCGGAGGCAGCCGATAAAAAAGGCGGTGGAAAGGGCAAAAAGGAGAAGGAGCCGGTCAGCACAATCGAGGATGTGGACGAGGATAGGATCGACGACATCCTCGAGGACGATGACAAGCATCTTGTGATATTCTTCTGTGAGCGAGTGTTTTCTTTTCCTTAAAAGCTATTTCGAAACTTGCTTTCCCATTTACTCCAAACGAAACCGAAATTATCCCACTTTTTCTCTGCGACAGACTTCAGTTCAGAATAATCGATTGACAGGTTGTTGAGTTTAGCTGTTAAATTACAAAAGTTTGAGAGTTTGGAGTTTGTGTAGCTGTTAAATTACAAAAGTTTGAGAGTTTGGAGTTTGTGTAGCTGTTAAATTACAAAAGTTTGAGAGTTTGTAGACAGAGGGTGCTGTGGGGCTGGTTAGACGTCAGGCAGTTTGTCGTGGCAGTTTGTCGTCTGTGCGCTCGGGGTTCGAGCCCCACCGAGGGATGTACAGACATTTAATGACAGAGCAAACTCGATGGGCGCTCCACTCAACGGCGTTCTGTATCTGCATGCTTTTCTGGTTTAGCCCTTGCTAAAAACATCGCTAAAAATCACCGTTCGTTCGTTCGTTACAAAAGAGGGAATCTAAAAGAGCTGCATATTGCACACACCGACGTTAGCAAAAAAAACAAAAAACAAAACGCATCAATCAGTCGTGTGAACCGTTCATAACGAAAACCTTTCAGATGACAACAAACAAAAATGCCCATCTTGTCCGGAGGCGCTGAAAGAAATGGAAGAGATTGACGATGATCTCGAAGAGGATGGTTTGATCGAAGTCGTCAAAACTGATGATAAGGAAGTCATGAAGGAGTTGGGCGTAATCACAGTGCCTGCAATCGTTTATTTCAGGCGTGACCATCCGGTGCTTTATGATGGTACGTACATATTCGTTTTCGTTAATTCCAAATAATCCCTAATTTAACAAAGAATTTCGATTACATGTGCCGATAATATTGCACCCTAAAATTCTGTTATTAAAAGTTTTTATTTTATTTGATTCGGTCTTTTGTGTTTTTTTTGCAAAAAATGAAAACGAACTTTTCTCTCAGGCGACTGGGACGACTCGGAAGACATCCTGCGGTGGATTCGTTCACGCGACGAAGTGGCTTGCATCGAATTGGAAGATGATGATTTCGAAGACGAAACAGACGTCACGTCGCCGGAGCCGCACGCTCTCGATTGGTTTATCATGTTGTGAGTTGACTTTTCGCTGCATACACACGCAAAAACGGGCATGGGCTATGGTTTAATTGGTTTGTCTATATTCGATTTCAAAATCCGTTTTCAATCACGCCCAACACATTGAAAAGGGTGGTATCGATCCGGTTCATCATATCCAAAAGGAAGTCTGCACCGGATGAAAAAAAAGACGAACAGGAGTTTAATTGTTCTAAAAGAAATGTGAACACGCCCCCCCCCTCCCCCGATTTTTTGGTGTCCTCTAGCTACAGTCTATCTACCTGTTTTTTGTTCAAAACTGCTTTCTTAACAAAAAATACGCAAATTTTGGGACATTTCTGCAAAATAGGCATTTTTTACTGTTTTTCGTTCAAAACCATGTAAAAATAGCACTTTAATTGTAGTCTAAGAATCTAGCTTTGGTCGCCTTCTCCCCAAGCTCACTTGCTTCTCCTCAAATGAGTTCAGCTATCGGAAGACGGTCGGCTTTAGCTACCACGTCTGCCCCTCAACCCCCATACTAGAACAACTATATGAACAGGCGTTCGGTGACATGGAAACCTAACCTTTGTCTTGATTCATGTTTAAAACATGGCTTACATTCTTATTTTTTACCTTAGCTATGACGATGACGACGAAGACTGTGCATCGTTTGAGCCCCTGTGGGAGAATGTAGCTCACAAGTGAGTTTAGAACTTATGTGTTCTGTTTCAGGGACAGTCTCGATAGCATTTCGTTCTTTACAGAAAAATGGCTATTGAATTTTTGTTCTGTAAAGGAAAAGTTTTCGCGTTTTTAGTTTTTGCGTTCTGCATTATTAGACTCCGTGGACTTGTCAAAGTTGGCAAGGTTGACATTGACGAGAATGACGATGTGGCGGATCGCTTTGACATCGACGAAGATGACGAATGTCCGGAATTCTATTTGTCAGTTTATTGCTATTATTTGTCCTAGAGTCTGAGTTGTTTATGATTTACCTTTCTGCAAGTCAGTCTAAATAAAAACGTTTTTCCAAATGAAAATGTTTTATGTTTGTGCGCACATTTCAAACCTCAAGTCAATTTTCGTTTTCTTGATCAAAAAGTAGCTGAGAGACAGAGATTTCATCCAGGTTCCACAAAGGCAAGATGTACCGCTACGTCGATCCAGCGCTCGACCTGAAAAGCTTCGTTTCGTTCGCGTTGCACAGGTACAAGGAACAGAGAGGTCACCGTGTGCCCGAGCCGCCGACCGCGCTGTGAGTGCGCATTTTGGGCAAACAATTCTGGATTTAGTTTCATCTGAGCCGTAACCGTGCTTAATTGACTGTAATTAATTTAACAGACGTTTGAAATAAACCCAAAAACCATACAGTTTTCTTTGTTTCCGTTTTGTACTGTAAAATTGTTTATATGCTTTTTAGAGAAGAACTGATCGACGAACTTACGGAAGACATCGAAGATTTCTTTGTAAGTTTGAAATTGTTGCTCAGGTCGTACGGGTGGTACTATTTTATGTACATCTTTCTCACGTGAAGTGTAGACTGCATGTTGTTTTCTTGCACTGAAAACACAACGACAAGCGCTTATTTGTGTTTTTTTTAAAACTATGTATGTTTTGGCATTCCAAAGTTTTGCTTTGCGGTATACCACATGTCATGTTGCTCATCTTCGTTTTTTTAACAGTTTAGAGACAACACCGCCAATACCAAATATGTTTTTTTTGTACTGAATCTCATTGAGCGCAAAACAAATCCGAGGTTCACTCTGCCAACTGGTGTTACGTGATTTGGTTCCAACAGGAAAACGTCAAAAAATTCAAAATTCTAACGCTCATAATAATTATCTAAAAATGCGGGAGACGCATATAAAAGGAGGAATATGGCTTTGTGTAAGCAGTGAGAGACTTGGCTCGACAACTCTTTTCAAGTCTCTGATGTGGTACACACGGATACAAGTACATAAAAGCTATATTTTTGCGCCGCGTTTGTTTTACTGAAAAGTGTAAAACAGT